>NW_019091416.1:1033439-1158265 GCF_001949145.1 Acanthaster planci
GACAATTTACCGTGAACTAACGTACCTGCGATGGTCATGTATCTGCATGTGCAGTGGGCGTGGTTTAAACTGAAGTGGCTTCGCATTTACGAACCGGATACTTCATGTACTGTGTGGACTCCGCAGGCATGCGCAACAAAGTTCAACACAGAGAGCCTCAGTTTCGATGCGGATATGCGCAGACGGCGCTAATGTGAAATCCCTCTACAAGAAAGCACACAAAGTGTGGCATCAATACAGAGGTGGAGCCTCGTGACCTATACCAGTCTCTTCATAAATTGACGCATGGGAAAGCCACTGCTTGGCATACATGTATCTCCACAGACATCACTTCATTTCATAGTGGGGGGATATAAGCACAGGTACAAATCCTACAGGTAGTGAAGTCAATGGCGATACAGTGTCAGTGGAGGGTAATACATTCATGGTTTGACAGCACACTGGACTTTGACAGCACACCAGACTCGTCCTTTGCTCACAGGTGGACTCCACATACCTCATGCTCCCAGCAAAGAATGAAATAACTTCAGTTGAGAACTTGAGAGTGGTTATATCCTGTCAGTCCCATATGAATATGTGGAATATAATGGTTTATATAATCCACACACTTCCCCCTTCCAGGATACAATAGTTCACTCCTTCTCGAAAAGCAGCTTGAAAAGGGGAACATACGACTACTAGAGAAGATTATTTGAAACAATGCCAACTGGAACAGATTCTTAACTCCAGTAGGCAGGGTTAAACAACAGTGATGACCATTATTGTCAAGATATGGACACTTTTTTGGCCAAATCCAAAACTACTACCACGTCTGCAATTTTAATTAGGTCATGTTTTATATTCTCCCTTTGAATGCTTGAAAAATATACAACTGAATAAAGCTTATACAAAGGGAACAATTATTCCTTCAAACAGACTGTTATATTGCAGGTTTATGATGAAAAAATACTTCCACCTTACTAAATGAAGACATTATGTCAATAAAAATGTCCTTTTCAGGACAAACCTACTTGATTTAGCAAACAATCTGATGGAGATTAAAGATAAAGCACTATGTTACCAATCGGCAGCACATTCAGAGTTAGCATAGTCTTTCCAAATGTGTTTTCAAGTTTCCTGTTAATTTTCAAATGCTTCAAAAGACTTCTCTGAGCAATCTTTATGCTGTTCAGGTAGATGAGCATCCAAACTGGAATTCAAATAGACATACATTTGGAATGTTTCATTTTTTTCTCTTGCTAATTACCAATGTTGAAATCCTGTACTTGAGCCACAGACAGGAATGGGTTATAATGTAATTCTTGCTACACTTAAAAAATAATACATGCCAACATTCCAAGACAAGCCTAAAATGTTAATGGCTGTTGCACAGTAGCAGCATTGGTTTACAACAACGCCTATGAATAGTACACAGGCCAGCCCAAAGCTTACAGGCAATTTTACTGGGTATACTATTTCCACCACTGTTGCCTAGCAACGAGCTGTGAAAGTCGCGGGACCAGAAAACTCACTTCCACAGGCACACAGTTAGATGGCACATGTGTCTTACATCAGCTTAGTATGATGCTCTGGTAACTTAATGGGAAAAAAAAATGAAAGGTCTTGCTTACATGGCCCGTAAAAGATAAAACACAATCGAGAACAGCTAGTCATTTCAGTGATGTTGCAGTTCCTATATTTCATCTCTGAATACAGTAATTAAAAAAAAATCAAGTCAATCACTAAATTCCCATAAGATCAATGGCTGACCGAAGAACACCTGTGTTCAATCATGTATTCATTCATTTTAGGGCAAGCTGGGCTGATCCTATCAATCTCATCAGACAGGCTTACTGAAGTTAGTTGCCACATTGTGTACTATACAATACACTGTAAGATCCCACAACCATGAAGGTTTGTGACCTCAGGTCAACTCAAACTGACTAGTTTAAGCACCGTTCACATGGAAAGGTGTCATAAATTAGTCACTGGTCAACCAATGCTCACAGAGCAAGTTAATCAAGTTTTCAGCTGACACAAACATATCATTCCTCACACTGAGGAATGACGTACACTATAAAGTTTGTAACTACCTCTGTCTATAACTTGAAATTCGGCCAACAAGCCACTGCAAGAGGCTCTGGCATCCTGTTTACTAAAACATATGCCATTTTTGATGCTAAAATCATTTCAGTGAGTTGTAATCAAATAAGACTCGTTCTATTTGACTAATGGAATTTGAACATGTTTTGTTACACTGTACCATTAAATCAAAGAGAAATCCATGATAACTGCATTGTTATCATTTCATGTTCACCATTCAGAAAAATCCAGTACAGCCTCCAGGCTTCGTGCGAGGAGCCAACTATTTAGGCGTGGCACACCTTTCTTGCTCCAGTGCCGACTTGGCTTTCTCGTTGATGAGGAGAAGGTATTCGCAGAAGTCTCTGGCCGCACCCCGGCCGCCGGCCAGCTTGGAGACAAAGTGGACGGCAGTCTGGACAGGGGTTTGGGCATCAGCCGGACATCCGCTGACCCCGCAGCGTTTGAGGCACTCAATGTCGGGTGCATCGCAGCCTGTGAGTTGCAATGTGAAATTGAAGTGTGTGACTTAAAGGGATCTATACATGACGGGTCATTGTCTCGTAGTTAATTTGTCAAATTAATGGAATATCTACCACAGTGCCATGACAAAAATAAGGATTCAATTTCCAAAGAGGAGATCTTGAAAAGAGCGCTCAGCAATAGATGAATCCAATGATGTTTCACTGATCACTTTCAATGCCCCACCCTTTAATACAGGAACGGAACAGTGGCTTCATACAACAGTTCTCACAATCTTTATTGCCACTGGCTGGGGGGGCCTCTGCAAGTGGCCAGTGAGACCGTCATCATAGTCACTGGATTCGTCACTATCTGGACGAGACAATGGTACATTATTACAACTTTTACAAATTATATGGAAGTGAACTTGAAGCTTTGGAAAGTAAAAAATTCAGACTAAGGGGAACATTTCTTTTTGGCCACAAAATTGGAGCATTTAAATTTTGCAGATCTCTCCTGATTATTAAACTGTTTCTATGTCAACATTCATTGAAAAAAAGAAAACTACACAGTTTTGCTATAGGGGTTCAAAATGGCATTTTAAATGTTGTACTAAATTTAACAATTGGAGACAGCATAGAGTTCAAGTATGCGTAAGTTTGATGTGCCCCAACCCACCCACATAACCTCGGAGTACACCCACAAGGACAGGCAGTGACTTACCCATGATGGCAATGTCTGTCCAGTCCAGCCCCAATTCTTTCTTCCACTGTTCCAAAACAGCCACTTTGTCCTGACACCCCATGGTCAGGTGAAGGTTTAGTTTGTCTGCAAACTTTTGGTGAGTCACGTTCTCTTCGCCTGCAGGACAGGAAAAGAATCATAAGTAATTCAGAATGCACAAGCTCAAAGGGGGGGGGCAGATGCAGAGTTTAGGTTTACATGTAGTTCACATAGCTTTGATATGAATTTAGTGAAGTATGTGACCAAATCCCACAGTCTTGAGCTCATCCCAGTAATAAGCCTTTTGTAAATTATATTTGAATAAAATCTGGTACACTGAGTTCTTTAAATTCACACGAACAAAACAATTTAAATTCTCCAAACTAAAGACCCTGTTGCTATACCTTGTGAATCAGGGCAAGCATATGCTCAATTACATAAGTGAGAGACGCCTTAAAATAGACTGGTTTCAATGGATAAGAAGGGTACAAAGGAACCAGTAAATTCCAAAGATGGTGGCTGCCGTAAGTTACATAAGAGACTCCTTGCACCAATACACTGGTTTCAATGGATAAGAAGGGCGCAAAGGAACCAGTCCATTCCAGAGATGGTGGTCGCCATGCAAAAGCTTGCCCTGAATCATGAGGTATAGCAACAGTATATGCAGTCTGGGAATTCAAAATATCACCTTTATGTCAAATCAGATAACTCAGTGTACCACATTTTACTCAAATGTAACTTGCAAAAGGCTTATTCTACAGAGTACCAAAGTGTGACCTCACTTAGAACCAGGAAGTGCTGTACAAATGAACAGAGTATGCGTGTATATTGATTCATGTGCTGGTTCTCGTGCTGATGTCATTCAACACGCGTCATTGTGCATGTGACATTCACTGTGTGGCGTCACTTAGAACCAGGAAGTGCTGTACAAATGAACAGAGTATGCGTGAATATTGATTCATGTGCTGGTTCTCGTGCTGATGTCATTCAACAAACGTCATTGTGCATGTGACATTTCCACTTTGGTACTCTATAGCACTGAAGAGAGCATACAGGCTCCTTGTTTAGTTGCATTGTTCAGTTTTCTGATGACGATGAACATAATATAGGAGACAGACGTTGAAGATTTTTATTAATGACAAGATTGTAACAAAGGTCTATTACTCAAACTTGGCACTAGTGACTTTCATCTCATTTTGTTAGATTTGGTCACACATTTGATCTTACTGTAATGGACTTCTCACATGAGGAGAAAAGGGCCTTTATAACTTACGGCTCAAGAACTCACGACATGTAACTATGGACAACTTACAACTAAGAATCCGTACAGTCATTCCCTTTGCTATCAATGACTTGATCCCGATGGAATCGCTGAAGTTGTATGAGCGGAACTCCTCACCTGCCAAAACAAGTGTCGAGGACCTTTACTTGTGCTATTCCATTTTATTTTAAATACGCCCACGAAAAATTGGCACAATGAAGAGCAAACAAATAAAATCCACATCAAAAGAGCTACCAAAACAAGACAGGAAACTAACAATGAGCCACAGATACCAAAAATATTATTGGATCTTGTTGAGAACTAAAGCTTTCTGGAATAAGTATGATACGTAGGCAGTAGCTACCTTACATGAAAATTGCAGCACATTCAAGACTGAAGTTGCTGTCTCCTTCCAAAAGACTGCCTCCATCCGACGGTGCAAATGTCAGTGGCAGTACATTCTTGTTCAAATTGGATTTGAGATTTTCATAATTTTACCAAATACGGTGATCCACTTACCAGCAGAGGTGATGTGTAGCATATTATCCGTGAGAACACCATCAGCTGCAAAGACTACAAGCCGTGCCCCATGAGGCTTTTTCTTGCCAAAGTAACCGAACTTGATGACCCGCTGTTCTGCAATTGGCCAGTCAATGTCTGTGTCAATGTCGATACTGTACTCAGGACCCATCTCAAAGTAGCCGATCCTGGTTGTTACAACGACAAAATAGGAAAGTAAGGAGGACTTGAAACATGAGTCAAGAAAAGCTGCATCTGCCTTTGATTAATACTGGCCCAAAGCAAGAGGCAACTTAATATTTTGATTTACTGCAGGTGTTTCAGTCTCAATCATCAAGGTCACGTTTGCCAGATGCCCTGCTCAATGCAGCATGTTATAGTTGACAGAAGTGAGAAGCCACCTCAGATGACAAGATCCAATCTTTGGGCCAACCACTACCAGACCAACCAACTGTAGTCCCTGCCAGACCGATATCACAGGAAGTCAGGAACCACAAGTGCCACTGTTCAGTGTGACAAGTTCTTATTTTTCTAATTGTCATTTAACGCTAAGCACTTGTGTTGACAGTTTAGCAGGGAATTCATTGAAAATTTTACACAGTTCGGAAACCTTGTGGAACCAATTTACACCAATATAATGAGTTAAAAATTTTTAATGGCCTTCACTTTTTTTCATAGAAACTGAAAACGTTGAAAATTTGATACTTTCGTTCTGCCTTTTTCTTTCCACTTTTTACTTTACCTCCCTCCCTGGAAGAGCCCACTTTCAAGTAGTTCCCGAGTTGCAAAATAAAACGATCCATTCTCACAGAGTTGGCCCGACCAGTCCTGGCGCCGTGGCCTCCTGGCTGGATTGAAATTTTCTGCCTCGGTCTGCTCACCTACAAAATGCATCCATTAAAAAATTGAAGACAAAAACTGGCACACATTTTACGTAATACTCTTCTTGAAAATCGATATGAAAATTTTTTACACAAGACAATGGCCAACCAATGTAAAAAAAAAACCTGGCTTCAGCGTAGCGGGGCAATTATAAAGCAACAACCAGGAGATAAAGACATTTTAGAATGTGGCTATACACTACAAATACAAGGACATAACACAGATGTGCAAAAAATGCTTTTCTCTGCAAAATTTTTCTAAACTAAGTTCAGAAAATGTGTGTTGCACACCAAACTAACATTTAGGCACTCACATATTAATCTGTGCAGAATACACAAACAACTACAGTACATTTATATGCATGTTTTACATTCTTGCCTCAAATGGTTCCCCACAAAATAATGCCTAAAACTTTCAAATGTACTATATCCATTGTTGTGTACAATTCCCTACATAAAACATTTATTCTGAAAAACTTTTGATTCTGAGAATGATGTTAATTGTGACCCAATTCTGCAAACTATCTTTCCAAACAAGGCATGCAAATACACAGGCCTGCAGCCTTTCTCACAGAAGAAAGCACTTGCAGCTGGCTTACTAACATAGGAAGCACAGGCGTTATTGATTTTACCAATTTTAATGATTTCAATGGCCGTATTGATTTTTACTGAATTATGCAGACACGTATAAATGTACACCAGATATCATGGTAAAATATTTCCAGAGGAAATGGGTCTCTCACTTGGTTTTGGTCAAAACAAAATTCGTTCGTTTTTGACAATTTTTACCTTCCTTTACTCAGTGTCATAAGCACATGTACAATGTATGTTGCTCTGAAATGAACTGTGCTTAAAATTCTTTGTACTAAACATATTTTATGCACACATGCAAAGTCAGATGATCTCATGTTTTGTAAACCTAGCTACTATGTCATATCATGAGACACAAAAGGCGTCCGCATGAATTCCTAAATAGATCTGTGCTAAGAAAACTTATTTACATGTGATTTGTTAGAACAACATGACATGTATTGATAGTTTTGAATTCGACAGAAAAAGAGCCTTCCAGAGGTATATACATGGAAAACTTAGGGTAAAAGTATCAGGTGTCAAAGGGACATTATTCTGACAGCTTTGCGTCTTTGTTCCCGACATATTTTCACCATTTCAGACCAGGCACGAATCATACTTTCGTCAAAATTGCTGAGAAAATGCCATTTTTAAATATATGATCCTGTGAAATGTATGGAATTAAATAGGAGACTCTCATACTCTTTCCGAATATTACAAAACCTAAAAATTGACCTCGGCTTCAATATGACTTTGAACCCTCAAATAGGACAGAGTGAGACGTGACTTTACTCTCATTCTGTCGTACCAGGTTACATATTTTGTAATGAGTACCATCCTAGCATCATGCGTTCGTAGGTTTCCTTAGCAAAATGAAGTATAAATTCTCAACAGCAGTTTCTAATTGTTGGTTTCAAAAATTTGAATGGGCCACAATTTCTTCCCGAAATACATGTATACACATGTATGAGAATAACTTAATTAATGCCAACAAATGGACTACATGGTTTTTCTCCAATTGACCTAATTCACAAGTTGGCCATATTGAATTAAAAGCAAGGTTAACTCTTTTATTTTGACACCTGAGCATAAAAAGGCAGGCAATGGAATAAAACTTCACAACAAATTAATGTCATTTATACTGATGAAAGATTTTAAAATTAAATTTAATTTAAAATAAATAAATCTTTTAAGCCACATTTAAAAAACTGAAAGTGAAGCAGCACTTTGCGGAGTGCGGATTATTGAAGTGTTCCTTTGTAGTTGTGCTTTGTGTTATTATTGTTTTGTAACTCTTGTATAAAATAAGTCATTCTAATTGTGTAAAAATAGTAATTATATAAGCTAAAGAAAAGTATATTAAATATGTTTAGTTGATCTTGTATCTTAGTTGATCGGTAATATCTTGTTTACGCACATGCTCGTTGTTATGTCAGTCGACCGGGTCACCAAATCAATTACCTATCGGTGGTATATTTCTGCCAAAACGACCCCTCACCTCTAGACCTTAGATTGCTCGTCAAACTCAAGGGCCAAGGCAGATAGTTTAGGTTTAGGTAAGGTGACTTTCTTCACAGTTGGAAACAGTTCGCCCAGACAGGCAAGACCTCGGCTGGCTCATGGGAATAAAATGCCACAATGGTCTGGCACCACCCCGTTTAACAGATTACATTGAATACAATAGATTCTGGGAACAGAACCAAAAAAGTGTGAATAAGGTCTATTGAAATACCTGCTTTTTTGACTTCCTTCCATCGAAGGAGGTGATTGCGCGAGACAGCAAATACTGAATCGTAGCCTTCATTCCTGATCATGCGGGCAGGGCCCTGTAAATGCCACGGTTGAAGACAGGGTGATGTACACTGAATCTGCCCAACTAATTCAACCTCTGAGAAAAAAACGAAAAGAAAAGGTAGATCATCATGAAATTAAGACACACTGGTGTTTTTTTGGCACAAACTGTGACAATTCCGAGATTGTCCTGAAAAGTGAAAAAGGAAGAAAATCCTGGACTTTTCTAACATCAAAATTAGAATTTCTCAATATATCTGACAACCATACAATGCAAACTTTCCTTGAAGAAAAATATCTCAGAAAGAGTCCAAGATTTTCACAAGAAAGCTTTTTATGGTACTTTTCTGAAAAATACTGAAGTGATTCTGGAAAGTCCTCAAACAGTCATAAAGACGCAAATTTCATGACAATACAGTAACTTAGATGTTACGAAAATGACAACTGTTACGGTCAAAAATTTTCTTTATTGAACGAGAACAAACAGAAAATTTGTTTTGTTGGTGTTACAAACAGATCAAGTCACCTGCAATTACCTGGATGATATTTCAAAAACTCCTGGACAGTCTCAATGGATGTGGAGGCATCATGCGATACTTCAGCAGACCTGCGGTGAACTTTTGCACCCCACTCCTCCGAGATACGAGCTATCTCATCATGGTCTGTGGAAACCCACACACTATCAAACTCTGTACACACGTAAAAACAAAAAGATTATTTAAAATGCAGCACGTCATCATTGTCATTAGCAAAGATCGTACAGCGCCAAAGGTGCAAGATGGATAACTCTGCCCAAGAGGTGTAATTACCATGGGCGCCATTTGAGCAAGCGATACGCCTGTGCGATTAACGGTAATGCTTCAACGCAGGCTCACCAGGTGCACGTGACTGCCACGGCGCCTGCGCCTAGCCTATGCAGTAATGTGCATTGCGCATGCGTACCGCTTGCTCAAATGGCGCCTATGCCATTACAACGTTTTACATGTATTCGCGGTGAAGTTCTCCATCTCGCGGCGCTACACGGCGCACTACGATCTTTGATCATTAGTATAATGTGGGCCATGCATGTCTTTTTGTAATTTGGACTATAGATTGTTTTCCCTGGTATCTGTCCTGAATAAGGCTTTTACTCGAGACTATAAGCCTTATCGCAAATACTGCATGGGTAATTTTGCACAATGGTGGAAAGGCATTGTGGAAAGGAAAAAGAGGCAATGTTTGCTCCTTTTTCCTTCCCACAATGCCTTTCTCCCATTGTGTAAATCATCCATGCAGTATTTGCGATAAGACTTACAAAAATATCTGGATTTAACTTTCCATTTCCAGAATATTCTTCAACAGCTGTAATTTGAAAAAAAAATATAGTCACCTGACAAAAGCTGTGGACATGCCCTAAACCTGACCGATACCACAACCAATCAATCATGCAGAGCCACCGATCCTTCCTTGATTTTACAATATTTTCAATGGAGCTTGAATTGGTTCAGTGCACCCGTAGGCCTACCTTCTGAATCTATGGCTGCTCTCAGAACCCAGGAAATCAGCGGTTGACCAGCAAGTAACTTGATGTTCTTTAACTTGATCCCCTTGCTTCCACCCCTCGCTAGAATCAGAGCAGCGAAGTGACCCTTCCTCTTCACACTCGACGGCAATTCCGCCATAGCTTTTGAATTGTTGAGGATAAGATATGATGCAGACCAGCAAGTTTGCTTTAGACAACAACTTTTGGCAAGGAAAGGTTCTTCCGATTTCCACACCGAGCGACCAAGCCCCCATATGATTCAAGCCCAGAAAGAGTACCTCGGTGTTCCCGGTCCTGCAGGGTAGGGCCTACACGTACAGACGTAAGTTACCAATCAACGCACTCAGGGAGTCGTGTCCCCTCCTGCGCGCCGTTGCAGTATAAAAGGCTGTTAACGCAGAGCCATACTACTACAAAACACGGAAAGGTATGGGAGGCCGATTGAAAATCAAGCAATCAAATGAGGAACAGCTTTATGCGAAATAAACTATCCAGTAAAATAAATAATAAAGGACCAGGTACAAAAAAAATTCAGAATTAAAGTTCATAACATTTGTCTAAGAGTCTAGAACCTTTGCTGACCGACTTGCAAATTCTTGAAATAATTCAGCCTCAACTGCATGGCTATAACCATACATCACAGAAGCCATAATCACACGATCCTGTAAAAATACATATAGCACACCGTCATTTCCCCGGATAAAAAAGCTTGAATGAAAAAGACACTTACAATTATTCCCTTTTCAATGAATTATACATGTGATCAGTAGACGTACTTTTAATTGAGTGCTAAGGGTTGCTGCGTAAGTATGCCTTTTGCATAACCACTGTTTTAAGACTTTAAAACAAATATTTATTAATTTAAGACTTGATGACTATTCCCACCACATGCCAGGCACATGTTCTCGATGGATCACCTCAGGCACTGGCGTACAGGGGTCACACCCCCCCACACACACACAGCAGGTCCAGCATACGAAAACTTGGAAATGTACACAACTTATGTACAATCGGCTTTGGATGCCCCCCCCCCGAGATGCAAGCAGGGTGTCCTCCAGAAATTTAAACTTGTTATGCCACTGACGGAAGATAAAGGGTGAATATGCATATGCAGCTGCGAGCAATGCACTTGTTTTTCAACATCCCGCATCATCATCAGTACACTCGAATCGTCTGCTCTTCGGCTTCTGTTCCCTTTTGACAGTCATCCCGGGGGGAATCAGCGTCGTATCCAGGTTTTGTTGTAAGGTGGAGGGGGATTCAAAAACGAGAATGCGGCTCTGGGCTCATTCGATATGATGTTGGAAGAGGAAAAATATCAAACCTTACTCGCAATATCCCGACATCTTTGCTTTTAATTATTTCGCGGTAGTGTTTTCTTAGGGTTTTGGTGCTAATATTTGATAAATAAATATACCGATGACATGTACTTTCTTACCTATGAGATATTCTTTGTAAAAAAAAATGAATAAAGAAATAATGAATAAATGAATTTTAAAAATCCTTAGGGGGCAATTTGCCCTGCCCCCCCATATACCATGTGTCACTGGCGTATATCCAGCAGGGGGAAACTTCCCCCCGGCATTTTGCTGATTTTTGTTATCGTAAAAAAAATTGGAAGCGCAAAACACTTTCGAAACGGTACGACCACTTAAGGGCGTGAGAATTTAATTTTTTACGGAAGAAAAAAACTTGGATGCCTGTTTTTTAATGCATTTTGCCCCTCCCTGAACCCAAAATCCGGAAAGGCAACTGGTCTATCCTGTATCAGATCTGTAACTTTTTGATGTATTCTTTCCCAGCCGCGAATCAGACAGAAAAGGTGGCTGGCTAATGGCGGAGTCACGGTTATCAGTATCGACAAATTGTGGGACAAGATCTGTGGATCGCGCATATCGACCGATGACGCCTGACATTTACTACATGCATGTACATAATACGGAGACAATGACACGTCATTCTTTCTTCTATCCAGCACTACCCTACCACTAGTACTTTATAGAGTGTCAGTGCCATTTTTAGGTGATCGGGTACCACCTGGTCACCTATTTGGTTTGTAGGGGTCCATCTTTCTTCGCCCTTTTTTGACAATAATTCCGCAAGACTTTTCCCCGAGAAGATTTACCGTATAAAACTGAAACTAGATGAGCATACGTGACGTCACGATGACATAATCTGATTTCAAATTACAAGCTATAGTCGTTAAAAAATGTCTATCAGCTGAATCTCATGAACAGATACATTAGCGGGAGTCCATATTTTGTGATAGCTCTGACAGATCTTGAGATGATGGACAACCGTTTTGCCCGTCATGCCGTCTGACCTTTGATTCAGCCGTTAATGAGGGTCAAAGTTCAGGTACATTTTAAATGCTTCAAACCACCCCCTTAAATCATTGCATCAGTCAATATCGTCCAGGTTAGGACATAAATATAAAACCATGTAATGCCTTGATGTCGAGAAATGCTTTCGTGACGTCACTAGTGACTCCATTAAACATCAAATTACAAGTAATATAAAGTCAAAGTTGGAATTGAATGAGGTAGCACGTTCATGTTCTAAGATTTGCCCAAGAAAGGTAGACTCACAGAGCTATATATACATATATAGCTCTATAGCTATACACTGCTATATATCTAGCTCTCTATATATAGCTCTATGGGTAGACTATATCTTGGGCAGCATTGCCGTAACTTCAACGGAAAGTCACGTGACTTTGACTTCAAGGGTAACCGGAAGTGCAATGACATTTGGGATTACAACTCAAAACCGGAAGGATTTTCTTAAACCCAACCCAATCATTGGAATATTGAAAGTTGTATCCTTAGGATGGCTGACGTTGTATAATGAAAAGTCAGTGCCGTCTTATGATACATGATTATAAAGGACATTTTGTTTTCATTTTTTGCCATACCTACCTTTAATGAAACTGGACGAAAATACTTGTTAGACTTAAACAAATTTTTGTGAAGTTAAAAAATAATGGCATCATCGTCCTGGAAGTTACTGAAGGGACAAGTTCGAGATCATCTGTTGCGTCTTTATTTGACTTGGTCCATGCACAAATAATAAGATCAACTAAACAACTGTTTTTACAGTTTGCGCTCCATACCCTTCGTAAAGGGGTCTTTGTAACAACCTTGCTTCAGGGTATACTCTTCAGAGAGTGCCAGACAGAACCGTTTCGCGCTCTATCTGTAATGTGAGAATGAGGTTGGACATTCCGACTCGCGCTCGCAGGTTGTGTACAGTTTCCACTAGTTACTGTCAACTAGTGGCAAAATGAGAACTAAATAATTCTTCATTTCAGGTAAACTTCTCAGCTTAAGAAGCAGTTTTGGTTGCGTGATCTTTCAAGATGCCTGCCGCCATGCCGGTGGTTTTGCGAGCCAAGTGCGTGGTTGTAGGTACGTATTTATACCAGTGGGTAGTGTTACTATACTACTAGGCCTACTCGGAGTAGGCAATATTTTTTAGCCTAGGCCCCCAGGTCTAGGCACTCGCTTTGGTCATTGTACTACTACTAGTACTAGGCTAAGTTCATGTTGGTCATGTTGGTTGGTGCATGATGCAAGGAGGAAACCGGGATTCTCCATGACCATGGTCAGATTATTATGGAGGAAGGAGACTGTCTTCTTTTTCCTAGTACTGAAAAAACCTCCACTAGGCACTAGCAATACAGGACTGGTATTTGCAGGGGCAGGTGGCCAGCTGACTCTAATACATGTGGTGGGTGCCTTTTATTAATGATAATGACTGTATCAATACAAGAAAGTTTTGTCCTGAAGGTATCTTCTTCTTCCTGTGCTACTGTCGGGCTGTAGTTTGTGTTGTCAGTCGTCTTCTACTTCTCGCAGCTCTGCAGTAGGCTTGGCCTAGGCCTATTGCATTGTATAATATTTATGCAGACCAGTTCGACATCTGACCGTATAAAATTTTGGCTTGCACAATGATGATTGGACAAAAATAATCAATAATGGATGGATGCCAGTGCCGTATGCGTTCATCCTGGAGCGTTTGTGACCCAAGGTCACAGCAAGGTGAAAACACTGTTGACTTGTGGTAATATTGGTTTGTTTTCACCGCAAAAGGTTACAAATCTTCTGGATGTCACAGCGAGTTGCATCTGAAATATTTGTCATGTCATGCATGTGTCTACATGGATGTCATGGTCTATTTACAGAACTGCTCCGTGTGCCTTGTAGCCATTTTTGTTTGCATGAGGGTCGTAACGCTATCTGATTTTTTAAGTCCAGTCTTTGAGGTAAATTAACGGTGATACAAATTCCACTTTTGCAATAAATTTTTCCCATACGTGTAAACGTGAAGTACCTTTTTGGTAGCTCTTGATGTCACACAGAAGTGACTTGCAGTTCTGTAAGTAGTCTGGGTCTATGCTTGATATCATCTAGGTAAATTGTACATTGTGAGATTCTGCTTATTTATATAGCATGTTTCTTATGATGTTGAAATAAAGTCAGATAAAAATATTAAATGAAATGAAACTTACATCTAGCTTTGTTCTGTAGCTTAGGCCTGCAAAGCATCAAGCCCCGTGTAAAGTCATCACCTGGCCATCCCGACAGGAACCACTTAATCCCGACCGCGTTCCCATCTAGATCTTCAAATGCATACCTTCCTCAGATTACAAGCAAGAAAAGACTGCTACAAATATTCCTGTTTCCCAAGGACTGTAATTGATTGAAAACAGTTCGCCAGGACATTACAGCAGTCAACTTTCATGCAACAACTGTACATACCAGCACCTAAGAAACTAGAGAACATTCATGCACACTCACAGCCCCCCTCAGGTTATTCCGACTGCAGTGCAACAAGGAGTGTTGAGCAGTATTTCAATAATTGCAGATGTAATAATGGCTTGGCTTGATGCCAGCCTAAATCCATCAAAATTCAAAGCACCACAGGTTTTGAAGAACCTGGGAGCACCGTGGTTAATGAATATCAATTTTCAATTGCCCTGTTAACAGGTGATTCTACAGTGGGCAAAAGTGCACTGACCCAAGTTTTCCACAGTGATGGCACACACTTTCCTAAGGCGTACTCTATGGTAATGTTGAAATTTTTGTTTTTGAGTGTAAAGTTTGGTTTTGATTACTTGGAGTTCTGAACAACGTATTGTGAAAGCAAGCCACTGTACAGACAAATAAAACTTGATTTTCAGTACAGGAGGTACAGGATGAGATGGAGTATTTTTGTAATAGATATTTCAACCCCTAACAGAATCAGTGTCTTTCTCTCCTCCAGACAGTTGGAGTAGAGCTGTGCGTTAAAACTGTGAACATCCCAGACACAAGCAACAGTGTGGTGAGTGTTCTTTGAGTTCAACACCGGCCTTCTTGTTTTTTCACAATTGTTTTCAGGTATTTCAGCATTGATAAACGCTATTCGGCATTTTGGCAACAAATTGTTTTGCTGGTCTCCTTTTCAGGAATTGTACATCTATGATTCTGCTGGAAAAGAAATGTTCTCCGATTACATTCAACAGATGGTAAGTTGCCAACCTGCTTGGAGAAACATAAGGTACTTGAGAAATTTCCTCTCTGTTTGTAACTAGTTTGTGGCTAACTTCAAAATAGGCATTTTTTGTAATGTTTAAACAAGGACAGTAAGTGGAAAATCAAGCACATACTAGTGAGTTAATATGCCGTTTAATCCAAGTAAGAAAAGAACAAAAGGGAAATCTGCTAACAGTAATTTTCTCTTTAAACCTCTCTCTGATTAACAGTGGGACAGCCCATCATTGGCCTTTGTAGTGTTTGACTTGACCAATGAGAAGTCTCTGTCCAGCTGTGTGAAATGGCTAGAGCGGGTTAAGGCCAAGGCAGGACGAGACATCCATGGTATGAAGAATGCAAATTATCTTGTATTTAGAGTTCAGGTACTGGGCAAGGACTGAATAATTAAAGGCCTTTTCACACTGCAGAGCCAATCCCCAGGAAATAAATCCCTGGGAAAATCCCCGGGGCTTTTTGCCCCACCAAAACCCCAGCAATCGTTCACACTAGACCTATTTGGTAACTCCCGAAGACACTATTTCCTGGGAATATGCATGGTCGTTTCACACTGGCAATCAAACCCCGGGAAATGTGTGAACTGAGGGCGCCCATCCGGACGTTCCCAAATAAATTCAGGGCGGAAGTCCAATCCCATAATAACGCGCATGCACAAGCTGCTGCTGTTTTCGTCGCGCAAGGCCAAGTTGAAGTTTGAAAGGTACTGCATTACAATACTAAGTTACCGTGCAAATTATTTGGCGCGCTATTTGTGACCCTGTGACCTTTCAAGATAACGGCTCAACACGCTGTGGTACGTTCAAACCCACCAGCGTTCACACTAGTTGCTTTTCCCAAGAAAAACATTAAACCCCGGGGTTTTCTCTTTTAACCCCACTCCCGAGCAGAGGTAAATATGGAATGCTTTCCATCTGATGTGAGTCTCATGAATCCAGTACATTTTAAATGTGCCATCCGTGGCGCGCATTGCCACGGATGTGAAATGTTACCGGAGACAGTACATCGCAGTTTTTGGATTGAAAGGGTTTAACCAAAAGAAAGTAGAGGCCTCCGAATAAAAGTGTATCTCACTTTTTAATAGAAAATGACCTGGACAGGTGTTACGGATTTTCAAAGCCCTTAAAAATGTAGCATGGTTCTTACGCTCTTGCCTAGGGAACCAGTATCAAAGGCCAGCTTTCCAGATCTACGACTGCCTGCTGTCAGAGTGTCTCTGCACAATACTAGACCTAGCTCTAGACAACTGATTTGTCGCCTCTGTGTCCCTGCACAATACTAGACCTAGCTCTAGACAACTGATTTGTCGCCTCATTTCAATTATTAGCATCATTTGCATTCAGGTGATTCAACAGCTCCAGTTGTCCTTATCGTGTGTTCAAGTAAACTCATTTTGCCTGTCTTGTTTCGTAATTTCTCTTTCAAGACAAGATTCAGTTTCACCAGACTAAAGATGTTTTGTGTGCATATTCCCCACGATCGTGCAGCTGTACTGGTTGGGAACAAGACTGATCTAGATACGAGGCGAGCAGTCACTTCAGACATTGCAAAGAAAGCTGCTGCTGGAATGGAGGTTGAGTACTTTGAGTGTTCTGCGGTGAGTGTTCTTTTTATATTTTCAATCCATGTAAAATTTTCCAAACTTGTAATTACCAGACATCTTGTTTCTCATTTAATAGATTCTTATCTTTGGTTTTGTCTCTTCAATTTGTACATATCTGTTCATATTTTTCCTGATAATGTTAAGCTGTGGTAATTATGTCGATCATATCAACAGTTGTAACACAAAGCAGTGCTTTTATATACCGTGGAGTGACGTATTGTGCTCAGACTTTGTGCAGAAGATCAGTCACATTTTAGGGTCATGATAGAATAGTTTGTGATGTGACTTGCAGTTTTTAAGATTCTCTTGAACATTTCTTTCTCATCCCCTTGTTTTGCTTCTTGGACATTTTGCAGAAGGAGCGTGAGAACGTGGAAGCACCATTCTACTTCTTAGCAAATGCTTACTACAAGCAGTACCAAGAGAAGATATCAATAACGCAATCGATATGCGAATGATGTCAGTACCACCTGCTACTCGTGTAAATTAAGTGGAACTATGATATTAGGTACATGCTAAAAATAGGAACTAAAGCTAATCTGTTACACAGTTACCTATTTCAGACTAGAGTTGGTTCAGGTGTTAATTTCTGATTTAGAGTCTTGAGGGTGGGCGATAGTGCTTCATGTGCTAGTTGTCTGAAAGCACTACATGACCATTTCTCATCTGTTCGTCTGTGTGTCTCTGGTTTAAATCTGGCACCAGATTTATGCACAATTTTGTGGATTGTTTTCCAAGTACATGCATACTGCTTCAAATGTACTCGGAGTGAAACCCAGGAGCACGTGGATGTGCACGAGACATTACAATGGCCCACATCTGTTATTAGCACGTTACGTGATGCCCTCAAGTAGCAGCTGCAGCATTCTTGTTTACTCTGTATAAAGTTTATCCTTGGACTTTATGTTTGTGTTAAGTGGTTTTTGGTGTGCCCTGGCCGACAAGTTTTCTTATGTAGGGAAATTTTGGACCAGAGGAGGGTGGGCTTTGGTTCATCCCCACGCAGTGGGTTTCTGCAATGTGTGGTCTTCACAACTATTGACCACGATTCCGTGATTTTGTTTTTCGGGTAGTTACATGCATAAATGCTTTGAAAATAGTACTTCTCATTACATTACCAGAAATGTTGATTTACAACCAACATTGACTCCTCTTCCAGTGACTCATTGCATTGCGTGTTGATATGTGTCCCACATGGATGAGCAAGTTATCATGCTCCCACAGGCACTTGTGCAAGGAACCCTCAATCCCGTGTCATCATTATTAATTACTGAGAAAGAACAGGCCAGAGAATCACAACAGTCAAAAATAGGTCACTTCAAGATCAGTTCATATTTATTTACCTTTCGCTTTATTCTCAAGATACTATTTACACATAAATTTAAGAACACTGAAATTTACATTATACATGTAAATGGATTTATCTTGGATGGAGCATGTTAACCAACAGCTCCAGAAGTGTACAGTACGTGTATTAAAATGTATAATAATCAAGTTCTAGAGTGAAACTGTTCAAGCAGTCATCTGTTATACTGTCAGGGTTACATGGAGGTTCGTACAGGTAAATATGTCAAAGCATGGCTTCATTCAGTCGTTACTAGTTCATACTTCTTCATGGGCGTGGCTGTGTTAAGGCACATCAAGGACACAAACTTCACACGGAGTACAGACAGTGAGCCATATTGGTATTTCAAAAAACAAGGTGGTTCAGGAACAAAGCAGGAATTTGTGTCTGCATTGGGCCGCGCTGACAAGACAAATCTAGGATGAGGTCATTCAGACGTGCCTCATTTTGGGCATGTGCTGTTGGAATACCAAAGTGGCTCATTCCAAGCCATTGTGCTAGGACAGATTCGTGTCCTATGCATGATCAAGATGCTGTAGAGTCAAGTGTACTCAAATATTCAGGCTTTTCCAAAAACAAACTGCATTTCTGCACGTGCATGTACTTGCAAATTTGGCCAATCACATTAACAAGATGGAAGAATTGTTGGAGGGGGCCAGAGGCTAGTGCAATACGGGCAATTCACAATAGTGCGCCACCAAGAGTTTGCAACACTTTGGCCAATCATAATGCGCGAAATTTGTTGACCCTTTCTAAATGTGCATTGGGTCGACCGTATACATGAGTTTATGTCCCCAATCTCAACTACAGTGTGTAATCACAAAGATGGCCTCAGTGTTTGCTTCAGTATTAACGCCAATAATCTTGTGACTACATGTACATCCTCAAATGTTAATTTTGGGTTACCTCTGTCATGTGCACAATGCATGGGCCATGCAACCTACTGCAGTACATACAATGTATTACACACTGAATAGCATGGCAGACTTCAGTTCGGAGATTACTTTCAGCTGTAATTATTGGTTGTGATAAAAGCTGTAACAGTTGGACAAATCAAGCCAAAAGCCTTTGCATGTAGTAAATTTTACATTTTGATGGCTTTCAACAGTAATTACAAGTTTCTGATTTTCAGAAGTACAGCTGAAGTAGAGTGAATCTCCTTTGGGATTTCAAGTCCATGTTAAAATTCATCTTCCACAGTGCTAATAATCAAAGTACCTTTCTGATTTTTGAATTAGCCCTCTTCTCTCAAAGGGTATTCAACAAAAAGATCTCTGGCACTGTCTCTTGACAAATTCACTCAAGTCAAGAGAGACCTTGTGCTTATTCCACTCATGTTGAAATCCCATCAGAGAACGCCAGTGCTGTGATGGCCTTCTGATGTCCATTAAACTCACGCTTGACTTCAGCTTGTTCGACACTCCATAACCTGGCTGTGTGGTCCGACGAGGCTGGAATGAAAAATACAAACACAGACGTTCTTTATTCTACATTTCTCCTCCGATCTAGATTCAAATCTGACTCAGGCCACTGTGTCACTGCACAAGTTTCACATTTCTAGTGAGGTCATATTTGCTTCCTCAACAAGGCCCTTTGAAATGCTTGGTGAAATGTTTGCATAGTGTGAAGCAATCTGCAGAGAACTATTTCATTTTGGGCTACTAAAAAACCCCTAAATAAGTTTGGGAATTTTTCAAATTGAGAGGCAAGAACCCCCAAACGTAATCCCCACAGCCTGGATAAAATCTGAATAAGGATGAAGATGAAACAGAATCACATGCCTTGCCTCTTTTGTGGGTACGATTTTCAATGCTTCGCTGTCCCCATTCCATGTCATTTTGTGGATTATAACCCAACCTTTGACCACTAATTTACTGTTGTTGTCATCTTTGATCATTCGTTTTGGTTTTTATCTGGGGCAACAATGCACCAAGGCATACTGACAAGAGCAATCTTGACCGCCCACCTGTCACTATGTAGAGTGAATCTGACGAGAACGCACAGTCCCAGACCCATCTCTGCACCGAGTCTGCGAGAGTTGTCAAGAGAGTGAAGTCTGCTGTCTTCCAAATCTTCACGGTCTGGTCCGCTGATGTGGTGGCAAGAAGCCTGATCAAAGAAATCAGGAAAAACATTTCCCAAATATAAGATTATTTCATCTTTTTTTGATACCAAGGACCCAATTATTGTTAATGCGAGATAAAGTTTGCTAGTGTTAAAGTGCAACACACAATATTTGAGTGAATGTCTTGGAAGTCCATTCCTCAAAAGTCCCTAAATTCTGCCCCATGGTATGTTGGCTTTCAAATCCAGTCAGGAAGATCATCTGTACCACATCTGCACTGATTTAGTGGTCTAATGGAGGCAATATGTCAAGGGTTGAATTTACTGTAAAGCCTTAGATCCATATCAAACTTCTAATGAAATTGGAGAATTCACGCTGGTATATTTTCTATTTGTGACTTGAAAAGTCATTCATTCATTCACTGGGAAGTTGTTGAGTAAAAAGTCATACCAACATGCATGCTGGCTTTACAGGCTACATGACTTTCCATTCACGAGCTTGCCTAAGATACACGCTCCTTTTTAGATGGAGAGTTCTTTACAACCAGATAGTGACCTTAACAATGATTAGATTAAATGCTACAGAATGAGTTGTATTATTACTTATCCATGGCCTCCAGGTATGTGGGACACAACCGCACCACATTTTTAAGTGTTCCAGAATAATAACATTGTGCATCAAGCACACTTAACCCCTTCTCACCGGGAAGCGGTAAGAGCCGCCGTAAAAATTGAGATCCTCTGCCCGCTTTTCGGCTATTATTCTCGGCCCACGCTCGAGCGAACACAGTGAAAGAAGGCATACCCTGGCTCTTGTATATATGGTGATTGGCCTTTGTGTGTTGCCAAGAAATGAAAAGGCTGAATTTGCATCATAATCACCAGCTTCACAATAGTCCCCACTTTGAAAAGAGGCAACAGGAATGTGGAAGCTTGAGTAGAGCCTCATGCCACCAATGAGCCTTTTCACTGTTTAAATCAAAGCGTGCACAGCACGCAGGGCCACAAACTGAGAATTTACGGTTTGGCAGGTGGCCTTTGTGGCCAAGCGAGGCTGGAATTCTCAGAGTCGGCTTTCAGAAAAAAGTTCCCGTCTACAAGGGGTTAATGCACGCTCTCCACTTTTGAATTCATAGCGGACTGTGCAGCACCAAAGGAATACAACACACGTATCCATGGCACAATAACTGGAGTACTCTGTGGCCCAGGGTATATACAGTGTGCAGCTGGTTGCCATGGATTGGTTTGACCCAATCAGGATCCTGCATGTCAGTTTGCTTGGGGATAATGTACGTAGCAGTGCTTTTTTTTTTAATTACCGAGGTAACGATTGATCAAAAGTGGGTCAGAAGGGTGGACCCCTAGCGACCAAAGGATAAACATTACAACAAAAAAGGTGTAAAGTCTTGAACTCGCTTACGTGCAGTCTGGGCTGAACTTGCACTTGAGGCCGTACTTCTTGTGGGCTTGGATCTTGGTCTTGGGGATGAGTTGGGAGATGGGATCCTCCTTCCCAGGGGAGACCCGCCAGATGTAGCAGTTGCCCTTGTTGTTGATGGCGGCCATGTGGGTGGCTTCGGCGTCAATGCTGAGGTGCTGGATGGACGAGTCTGGCTCTGGTACCTGAAAGGTAATGTAGTTAAAACGAAGGTGATTTCCAGCAAGTGTGAGTTCACCAGACTCAATTCAACAACACAGCGTGCCAAGCCTGCTGAATTCAATGCCTAGAACAGATGCCTTTTGTTTGCTATTCGGACCACTGCAAACCCAGGGGGAAATCTGATCAGAGCTGGATATTATCTGGGCTTGAGTTGATTTAGGAAAACTGGGCAGGCACAGATGAGACGAGCAGCTCGACCCAGGATTGATTTTGCTGCTATAATAACAATTTATACCCCCTTTGAAAAAACAAGGAAGGGAGACCAGCGTGCAACTTTGTAGAACTTTTTGAAATGCTTGCGCCATGACTACCTACCAGCTGTTCATTGTGACCACTTCTCAAGTCCCATATGTGAACTGTTCCACTCTGGTCACCGACAATGAGCTCTCCCTGTGAAAGCCAAACAATACAGAGCAACAAATGAAGCGGATAAAAAATGAACCGCAAGGTATATTTACCGGTGGTAATGGTGATATGTGGGAAAGGGGGACCCCCCCTAATGTGATGCACAAGCTGTATACCCTACGGCCATTGTACCTACTGCACCCCCCCTCGGAAATCTGAAAGGAATTCCAAAGATTCCATCAACACAAAAGAAGACACAATAGAAGGGGGGTCCCTCTTTGTTACATATCTTGCATCATATGGGTGGTGGATAATCAGAAATAAAGTTTGTACCTGATTTGGATGTAGACAGGCACAGTTGACTGGCGCATTGACTTGAAAGATTTTTTGGCACTGCAAGTTCCTCATTCTGAAAAATTACAAAAGATTATAGTGTTCAACAGAACAGCTCTAACAAAATGCTTTCCACAGCTGGTGATCAGTTTACAGAAAGGTGTAAGTTTCAGTATAATACTGCACGAGTAAAGATACATTGATGATTTTCATCAAAATCAGACTATCGAGAAGACCTTGCCTATTGACACTAATCAGTTTGTCAAACAAAATTCATTTCATGCCATTGGAAACTGAAGGTTTCTGAAGTGAACGCTGAGCAGACGGTTACCCGATGGTACAAAAAGGTTGCAGAATCTACCTAACCACCATGCTGTAACCTCACACTTGACCAGTGGGAACAATCCGGAATTCATCTTTGCCCTATTGGAATTTTGGGAGGAGTATTTAGTCGCCTACAGGTGCATAAAGCCAACGATTCTTGTGCTCTTGAGACCTCTTTTTGCTCCTGACAGTAAACTTTGCTGCTGGAAACGGCTAACCTGAGATCCCATATCTTAGCTGTGCAGTCTTCCCCCCCAGTGAACATCCATTTTCCATCCTCCTGGAATCCCACAGCCGTCACGTTCCTTGAGATTCCTTCATAGTTGATAACTGGTGAGGCTTCATTAGAGTTGATGTCATACATACGAATGTGTTGATAACCTGTTATTTTTGAAATAATGAAAAAATTAATCAATTTCTACAGTAAGAACACTGTTTGATGGTCCTTTGGAAGAAAACATCTATATTATGCTCTGAAAATGAACACAGGGTTTTGAAAAACTGAGCAGAAAAAGGTTGAATTGTAGATGTCACTGGTCCCCAGTCTGTGGTTCAAGAAAAAATTCTTCATCAATTAGCCGACAATATATTACTCTTATAATTCAGTAGTCCAAGCCAACTGTGAGCATGGGCAGATTACGCCAGAACTGTTTATAGAGAGAGTTGCGACAAGAGCGTCTTAATTGTCGGAACCAAAATGGCAGATTATGCATCAGTGTGTGGACAATTGGCACGGAATAGCTGCATGCTGTACTGCACAGATAATAAACAGCCATTGTTGTTCCAAAGTCTGAAGATGCCTCTACTCTGTCTATAGAGGGCTCTGGTTAACGCATGCCCTCTTCGAGGCCACACCTTCTAAATTCTAGCTACATCACTCTACGCACATGGACAAACTGGACTTTGAGCATGCATGACGGACATATATCACAACTTTGATTGGTTCAGAACATCATGGGACAGGGTTTTATGGATCAATCTACTGCCATCGCTATGTTTCTTCATAAGCTAAGCATACCTGCTGCAGCTAGCAGATGTCTGTCAGGTGTGATTTCTAGACAATTCACTTGCTACAAAGAAAAGGTAGTTAAGGAAACACAACCCTGCTTTTCCTCCTGCAGTAACAACCTCTGCACAGGCAGTGCTGTTGTTGAGTCCTTCATACATAAATCACAGGCCCTCCAATGTCAATTGCAAGTAACAAGGCCTTATTACTTGTGGCTGGACTTCTAAATTGATTTCTTATTCCCTGTGACAAAAACTGATGAACTCCAGTACAAAACACTACGCGTAAGGATCCTTTTTTAGTTGAAGTATGAAAGCTACCAACTTATGGCAAGGGCAGTGACCTCAGTCAGTAAGCCCAGTAATGAGTAGGAAACATTTTTTTCCCACTTCAAAGACAATGAACCCATGTGTCCATGCATGCACCACGTGGAAAACCTTGGATCCAACACGGACCTATGTTCTGATGATGTCACACTCTGTTTCCCACGGAGCAAGTGGGGGACCACATAAATAGGGTGTGACATCATTGATACAGAGCTCTATTGTAGGGCACTGTCAGTCAATCTACAGCATCGGTCAGTAATGTCGGAAGTTTCAGACCTACATGTATACATGTACATAACTTCCAATTTTCACACTATCTTCCACAACCCAACCATGTAGTGGTAGTAGAAATATTGACAGATCGTACAAAAAGATCCGCCATTCCCCCATGTGCTTGACCACTCGTGCAGATCCAATGATTGCATCCTACATTGTCATGGTAATGAACTTTCCCTCGTACACAGTTTTCGATGAAACTCATACTAGTTTGTCTGCTGCACATGCCTCACTTATAACACTGTAAAAATTGCCCCTTAAATTGCTGAATATTCTGCCCATCCCCTTCCTGTTTACAATCTACTTCAAGAACTGAACGGTTTTTATAGACCTTCCAGACAGGAGCCTTCAGTCCTGTTTTGATTGGTCAAGCTGTCATACTGCTGACAACAGTCAAGAGAGTACATCTTGCCGATTTTCCATCGTGTGGATAGACAAAATACTCGTGAATTTCACCATTTTAATGAGATATAATGTGAATAAACCTCGCCAACAGATGTTTAATCCCTCCAAGAAGGCATGTATGAAATTTTGTTGCACAAATATAGCCCCACTAGTGTGGCACTGACTCTCACTCCCGATCCATCCTTAGCCACACATCCGTATGCGCAATTTCGTGTCAGCGTACTAAACATTTTTGGCACACCCACTTATCATCGTGGGCGCAATTTCTTTTGCACACGAACATGATCCTTGACCTTTCCGTTTTCTAAAAACCATTTATTGAATGATTTCACTCATGTTATTCAGGTATTTTCCAGTCTTTTTGCCTTTATCCATTCAATCTAACTGGCTCACTCTCCCGATCACCATCTTTAAAATAAGGTCGTTGAACATACGTCACTTGACCCCTTATCGTCTCGACGGCTGCTCCATGTCAAGACATATGTAATACACGGACTGAGTGATAAGATACTACATGTACCAATGGGCTCTTCCAAAACTTTGGCAGCAGTTTAGATGTCTTGACATGGAACAGCCGTCGTCAGGAGTGAGAGTCCGTGCCACACTAGTGGGGCTACATAAATATCTGTGCTGGTAGAGTAAGTTGGCTTGATAATAATCAGAACAGCCCAAACTGTGGTTTTATGCGAGTTGTACATGTCTATCTGTAAGTTTTTTACAAACTTACAGACAGACACTGTAAAACCTTACAGCTTGGTAAAGTTTGTAACGACGGTTTTGGAATTTCCAACCTGCTACTGCTAGGCCTACTGTACTGCCTGTGAACTTTTTCTTTGAATGCAAATTTCCCCTATCCATTCATTACCCTTGCAAAAATAAAATGCAGACCTCTCACATTTAAAGTGGTGAGAATTCTCGACAATATATGACTAAACTGCAAGAGTCAAGCTAGTCACCAAACATGGTTAGATATTAGACGGTAGAACCATGGTAAAATATACAAACGGCCTAAGCCTAATTATTTTACTCAACAACAGAACAAGGATACAGAATCTTGGTGTTGGACTGTCCTGTGGCAAATTCCTGTGTGAGCCTGCCAAAATCGGATAGTGTGGTCATAGCCAGCTGTTGCCAGTATCACTTGACGATCTCCAGTATCACTGGGATTCGCCATGTCGCGCAACAAGTGAGCAGGAAGCAGACAATGTGGGACAAAATTTCTGAAAACAGGAAAAATTGGAGAACTATTGAGACCTGGTTCACAATGGCCTCTTGGTGGCGCCATATCAATTGCCCGGTGTGCACGATCGTACGTATGTGTAAATACGCAGACGGACGTACGGTCCAGGTGTGTGCCTTATGCGCAAGTATATATGTGGGTTTATATCCGTTTACTTTATTGATTACTGACTGAATGTACACGTTGGCTATTGACTCTTCCGAAATAGAGAAAGTGAAAGTTTATCAGGTGCAGTGCATTTTCTGTGATTATTACCCAGCTTACTGATTCGTTTTTTGATTTGTTGTAGCCACAGAAACGGTTGAACCGTTTGGGAGAACCAGCGGCGTTGAAACAGATTCCTCTACCGTGGGATCGAGCCCCTCTCTCTTCCCTGACGATGATACAAGGCTACGGTCCAGTTACTCAGGCGTTGCTTGGGACTTTGTTTACATGGGGCGTTACTGCAGCTGGCGCTGGACTTGTGTTTGTATTTTCCAGTGGAAAAGTAAGTGAATAATGAGCAAAATCAGTACCCTTACTGGCATGACTGGCCCTAGACAGAACTGTGTGATAAGTGGAGCATCAGTTTTCCCCTTTTTTGATTTTGGACAGGATCGTCATACTAACGCTCCACGACATTACGCATAGCATATAGTAAGGTGAAAACAGTTCTCAAAAATTCCAAAGACTCACCAAAAATACCTTTTTCACCACCTACTGGCTTTCTTAACCCCTTGACGATGGAAAATTTTTTCCAAAAGCCAACTCCAAAAATTCCAGCCTCGCTTGGCCATGAAGGCCGCCTGCCAAACCGCAAATTCTCGGTTTGTGGCCCTGCGTGCTCTGCACGCTTTGATTTACACGGTGAAAAGGCTGATTGTTCGGTGGCATGTGGTTCTACTCACGCTTCCACATTCCCGTTGCCTCTTTTCAAAGTGGGGGCTATTGTGAAGCTGGTGATTATCATGCAAATTCAGTCTTCTCATTTCTGGGCTACACACAAAGGCCAAACACCATAAATACAAGAGCCGGGGTCTGCCTTCTTTCACTGTGTTCACTCAAGTGTGGGCAAAAAATGATAGCTGAAAAGCGGGCTGAGGATCTCAATTTTTACGGCGGCTCTTCCCATCTCGCGGCACAAAGGGGTTAAATGCCAAAGGAAAATTTGGGGGATTTTAGTGATATTTGTCACAGATGATGTCCACCGCACTCCCACGGGCATGACGGGGTGGACATCGAATCCCACAGTTCTGGGGGTACGGGTACAAAGTCCGGACAACACATTCATTGAAAACATTCATGAGGTCGAAATTAACTCAGGCCAGTAGCAAACAACGAACCTCAGTTTTGGATGTAACCATGGTAACTTAGGCCCACTTCATGTTGATTTGAAAAAGGGGAACAAATTAACAGGAGAGATCTTCATGGGATAAAATGAATGAAAAAGTTCCGTATACGTACAACACTTGATGCCCCTATGCACAAACCTATGAAACTTGTCTGAAAAAGTGCTTCCTAAGTAAAAGCTTCGGAATTCTCCTTGCTAAATTTCCACTTTTGGGGACATGTTACCATTTTCTAATGGCTGTTATATCCAGGGAAAATTTATAAGTGTTGCTCATATTTGGAACTGTTTCCAAATTAATTTCTGATTCTAACCTGTATTAAAATTGCTTTATAATGATTACCATCTGACCGTTGCCCAATCTTTCATTCAAAAATTGATCAAATCTGCAAGATAGGCTAGTAAAATAGTGCTTCTGCCATCTACAGATTGAGCAGGGCAGTCTAGGCAGAACTTTGTGAACAGTAGCTTATCTTGACTCTTAGTTGATCCATTGTCTTCAAAACAATTTTATCTCTTGACAGAGGCGAATTCTGGATGGTAGCTTGGGTTTTGCTGCAGGGGTGAGACATTTTCATTCCTTTTGGGAAACATCAAAATCATGAATTTTGCTCAAAAAGAAAGACTCTGCAGTTTTCTTGTTATGCACAAAGGCAACATCTGTCCACTCACGAGGCATGCAGTCCAGCTGTCAATTTAGGCATTGGTTTCGTTTGAAGTTGAAGTCCGTCAGAACCAATCTGGCCCTCAGGCCAATGTTTATGTCCCGTTCGCTTAGCATGAAATGACTGAGAATATTTCTTTCCCCCCTCCCATGGATGGGATGCCAGGCCATTGCAGGTTGAATTCTGGTACCCGTTTGTACTCCTAGATGGAGAGAGGCAACTAAGTGGCTTGCCTAGGGCCACAACGTATGGCCAGCACTGAGCTTGATTCACAGTTCATAGGCTGAGCACAAGTAAACTTTTCCCCTTGGATAATAAGAGAGTTACCAAAATTCCAGCATTGTTGACAATGGATATTTATTCTAACAATAAACTTTAATGCAGGTGATGCTTTGTAAAGCGTCTTATGTCGGACTCTTTCTCAGGTAATGCTGGCTGCATCCTATTGGTCGCTTCTAGCGCCTGCTATTGAGCTCGCCCAATTATCAGGGAATTATGGCACTGATGGTCAGTGGGCGTTCATCCCTGCAGCAGTTGGGTTCTTGATGGGAGCAGTCTTTGTTTATGGAGCTGATGTAGTGATGCCAGCACTGGTGAGAGTAGGGAGATTGGTCTGGGATAAGTTGGGTGGGATCAGGCTCGGTTGGGTTACAGTTACACTAGACTGGGTGGGCTGGGCTTGTTTCTAGTGGGTTGGTTGGGATTTGGTTGGGTTGAATTGATTTGGGTAATAGGTTGGGCTGGGCTGGGCTTGGCTAGATTGGACAGGGCTGGGCTTGGTTCATATGAATTAGGCTGCATTTTGTTGGATTGGGTTGGAATGAACAGGGCAGGGTTGTGCTTGACTGTGCTTAGTTTTCAATGGGTTGAAAAGTTGGTTGGATTAGGTTGGACTTGATTGGGTTTGTTTGGGCTAGGCTAGGATTTGCTTGGATTGGAATAGACCCGCTGAGCTTGGTTTTGATGAGATGGGATAGGTTAGGCTGTGCTGGGCTAGGCTTTTCTGGCAGGGCTGGACTTGGTTTTGATGGGATGGGATAGGTTAGGCTCTGCTGGGCTAGGCTTGTCTGGCAGGGCTGAGCTTGGCTTTGTTTTGATAGGATAGGTTGGGCTGTGCTGGACTAAGCTTATCTGGCAGGGCTGGGCTTGGTTTTGATGAAATGGGCTCAGCTGGGTTGGAATGGACAGGGCAGTACTGTACTGGGGCAGTGCCTTCCTTGACTGCGTTGGGCTGGGTTGATTGGGCCATCCTAAGCTGTGTTAGGCTGAGCCAGATTACTTTCTGTGTTTTTCTCAAGGGTTCACCATCCACAGCCCTAGCCTTGCAGTCCCAACCCAAGATCCACGAAGAGACTGACCCCCCATTGACCTCTGTGTTAAGCAGTAGCAAAGATGAAGAAGCGGCGATCACCGGTGAGTGTGTTACACTGCACCTGTTCTTTCCTCCGATGGTCTTCATATTTCCTAATCCATCGGCCTTATGTTCTGTGTGTGATATTCTCAGACCTTTTCCCCCACTTCCAGACTCGAGAGTAACTCAGCGAAGAAGGAAGATCTCAGGAACCAGCCCAAACGGTGATTTAGAACCACAGGGTCATGACCTCAAGGGTCAAGGGTCAAATTCCGAGCAAAGGCTCTTGACATGGAAGAGAATTTTACTACTCATCGTTGCCATCACTATTCATAACATTCCTGGTAAGCATGATTGACATTCTCCAGAAAAACGTGACTCGCTCTGCAAAAAAGGGTAATAAGTCGCGCGGTGCAAAAACATGTTACGGCCTGTTCCATTTGGAAAGAACAAAATTTCTTCAAAAATGTGATTTTTGTGTTTTTTTCCTTTAATAGCATCTATAATATTTATTTTTTCAGAATTTGTGACTACAAACATGGATACTGATGAATAAAGATGAAAAATTGATCATTCAGCAGGAAATCCTAAAAAGCACTGTGTTTCCAAGCGCTACACGATATGAGCTTTTTCTCAAAAAGTGCTTTTATTGAATCTGAAAATGTGGATATACAAATGTCTGTATATCTCCGGTACGCAGGGCACTACAGGGGTCATTCATGTATCAAATTGTAGCTTTTGATGTACAGAATCCGGCCATATCAAAAACTCATAGCCTGAATCTGGTGACTTATTACCCATTTTTGTGGAGCCGGTCATACATAGCACTTCACCACCGAAGTTGCTAAGTGCTTAATTTCTTATCCCTGCTCACTAAGCCATGAGATCCATTTCTGCACTGAGCAGCTCAAGATCACTACCCTCCCAGGTACCCATTTGTACTCCCGGGTAAAAAGAGGTACATGTGGTTAGGTGTTTTTGCCCACACCCATCATGGCACCCACACATCATCATGTGCGAGTCAAACACTTTTTTTTTCTTGATCTTTTGCAGAGGGTCTAGCTGTAGGGGTAGGATTTGGTGCTGTTGGGAAAACTCCATCTGCTACATTTGAAAGTGCTAGGTAATCTCTTTTCCTAGTGATATTTTGTTTGTTTATTGTGTGAATGACATGTTGAATTATATGTATTTCACACTTACTGCTCGTGTTAAATATTTAAAAATTCAATAATTAATGTACTGTTTAATTTGTCATGCTCTCTGTAAAAGTTTCTAAACACTTGCCCAAATGTCAGATTTTCATTTCATTCGACATTTTCATTCAACACAGAGGTATTATGACAGGAAATTTAAAGTGCTCTTGAAAGAAACCCAGTTCCAGGTGCATACTGCACCTGTAATAACAGTGCAGACTTCAAGGGGGTATTACAATTATCACTAGACAGTCCAAAAGGTTTTGAGAAAACCGGGGGTGTTTGAAGTAGAGCAATAACAAACATAATTTAGGTGTTAATACCGAGTTGAGTTCTGCCGTTATCAATTATCAGAAATATTCAAGATCAGAAACCCAATTTAAGGCAAAAATAAAAAGAGTTTGTCTCTGGTTAGACTGATATTCTAGGGTTTTCTCCAGGGTTGGATCGTGCAGACAATTGCAGACACATGTTGTCGAGTCATGGGACTAGACCAACTTTATTATGATTACAAGCTGACAACAAACAACTTTGTATCCATAATCTGCTATCATTGTCAACATCAATCTCGTTGGGATCTATCGCCCTAAGTAAAAGATTGAGCTGCCCGTAAAAATGCTTAGGCAGTGCAGCAACAGAGGGCACTGTTGCAGCTCTCGAAAAGAAAAGATTGACGTGCATGCTTGAAATCGACGCGCGCGCTGACCAAAGACGAAAGATTTTTTTTTCTTTGGCCTCACAAATTTAACAAATGTCCCATCTCGTAATAGATCTTTATGATGAATGTTGGTTTGGGTTTTGTGACAGAAATTTAGCCATCGGGATTGGCATACAGAATTTCCCAGAAGGCCTTGCTGTCAGTCTTCCCCTTCGAGGATCTGGTTACTCCACATGGATGAGCTTTTGGTGAGTAGGACAATGAAGGTTGTGTTGCTGGCAAGTGAGTGTGCTAATGTCAACTTTAGTAGCTGTAGTGAGAAGGAGGTTGAGGGATTTAGAGAGAAAACGTTTATGAAATGTTATTTGACCAAGTTGAAAAGGTCGTCTGAATTCATTCGAAGGCCGTGAGTTACATAGCGTATTTTTTTGGCAGAGCATTCCCCCTGATGCCCATATCTGTCTCAGCTTTGTCAGTTTTTGGACGTGCTCAGGCCTTGTCCAAATCTTTCTGTCGAGGTCTAGGTCTTAAGTTTACGACCACTCCAAATATGTAGCTCTGGAAACTCATTCAGGTATGGCCTTACACTCTTGATTTCTATATCCTTTGTTTGCCTTCAAGGTACGGACAGCTAAGTGGGATGGTCGAACCATTGGCAGCTGTGGTGGGTGCTGTCGCCGTGGTAATCGCTGAGCCAATTCTACCCTTTGCCTTATCATTTGCAGCCGGCGCAATGGTTTACGTCGTTGCCGACGACATACTCCCAGAAGCACAAACAAGGTAGAGATAACATTGTCGGATGTTTAAGTGATCCCCCCAAGTCATGTTCCCATAATTTCTGCTGCATTTATTTTCATTTAATTCAGTTTTTTCTTATTCCTCAATCTAGATTTTCTTCCTTAGAGATAAGCAGCAAAATTCGATCATTTTTAACCCTTACCCCAAGGGTGTCTGTAATATCATATTGAAATCCAAGGATTTGGTATTGTAAGGGCCCATTGAGATGCTTTCTTGCTGTGTTGCAGTGCCGTTAACTTCATAACAAAACCCATGAAATAGTTTCTCAGAAAATGAAGACCTCCAGCCTCCTCTATTTGAAGTCCAGTTTTTCTTAATTTTATTCTTTCGTTCAACGTGTTCTCCTGTTTTTTCTTGATTTGTTTCAGCGGCAACGGTTTACTAGCTTCCTGGGGGACTATTGTAGGTTTCATCATCATGATGTCACTGGATGTTGGCCTTGGATAACTTCCAATCAACCATCACCCTGTCCCGCTCTCTGTCCCTCACTACCTATGCACCAATCCCTCTACCTCACCCCACATCATTACACCCAGAACCAGGATTAAGGCTAGGCCCAAGGCACCGGTAGTCTATGGCACCACTCCGCCTGAGGCCCCGGCATCAATTTCGTAGCACTTAAGTCTTGCATTTCTTGATGATGTCAAGCTGTTCTAAGTTTTGTACAAGCTATTTGGAAGCTTTTCCCACGTCAAAAATTCAAATAGAGATGCGGAAACTCTTGTGTGATGTTGTGGAATTCTTGTAGGCTCTCAGAATCTTCAAAGGCCCTCAAAATTTTTGTTGGCCGCAAGTTTTTTCCTGGGCCTAGACCCAGTGCCTTCTGTGCCTAGTGGATAATCCTTTCCAACACCTTCCTCCTGTCCACACCTTGAATAACCCCCTGGGGAGAGACAAGAAACAACTTGGATGAAGAAAGAAGCAATGCCTTGTTGATCTCGATGTTTTTCCTTCCGTTTGTCGCGATTTTCAAAGAGAGTTACACAGCATGAAATGATATGTACCAGAATTACTTACCTTACTCTTGTAAGTTTTTTTTTTGTGCACTGAGGCAATGACGTTTAGGCAGATTATGATTTTTAAGCTGTTAATTTGTTTTTCCAGTTTCAAGGGTTTTTTTTTATATTTTCTTCTCTCATAACTTCCTTTGTCTGTTGTCTAGTCTTGGGTTTCATTTATGCTTATTGTGATTATTAAACTTTGACAGATGTACATTTACAATATTTCTAATTGCTGGTGGTGGATTTTTTTTTCATGTGTACTTCGAAGCAATTTATAGCTTGATACTGAAAAAAATTGTTTTATTACTGAGGGGATTCTGCTCAAAGAGGTTGTACTTAAAACTCCTTAATGAGAACCGCACAAGTACTGTGAAGAAAAATGAGTGTCTTTAGTACTTTATTTTTGAAATATCCCAACATTTACTTTAGTACAAATGCTAATTATTAATAAAGAGAGTGCTTTACCTAGACCCCCTCCCCAAAACCTCTTACCCCATCTCGGCCCTATCCACAGCATATCCCTCCCCGCCCTCCCCCACAAGAAATCAGTTTGTTATTACTGTTACCGTGTTTTGTTACTATTCTAATTTAAGCCGCACCCGTTTCATATTTCATACATTCAGGTTGGCTGGCCTGATTCTAGAAGTAGCTATCTTCGAAACTGATATCATGTTATCGTCGGTGTATATTTTGTTGATTTGAGTGGGCAATAAATTGGTTTAATTTAGAGAGACGGGCGTGACCATCGCTTCTTGTGTCCCGACATTGCGCTTGATTCTGTGGCGTCGAAGTGTCCTTGCAGCCGTATTTGTCAGACTGCTTATCCATTCCCGCTGTTAAATGGCTGCCCTGCCTTTAAATTTGGGATCCATCTTTCCCCGTTCCTGTTACATCTGGCGTATGATTTTTTTTAATGTTTACAACTCATTCTTTTATTTCCACGATTGGATAAGTATGTCAAATTACCTGTCAGACAAATAGAAATAGTTTGAAATCAATTTCACTGATATATCCCGTGTCACGGTGTACATGTCGGGTGTAACAGGAATGGAAAAATGTCAAACGTCGGATGCGGACCCCAGATTTATAGAATGACCCCAAAAGGATCGAAGGTGGCACTGGTTACATGTCATATAAGCTGCCAGTAATTCAAATTGGTAAAGTTCGCAGAAATATACCACCACTGACTGGTGGGAGGTTTTGCCTTAAGATATTCCTTTCTTCATTGCTTTTAAAAAGTAAGGGTTTATTTTCACCAAGTACTATTTTAGTCATAGTATTTATTTGACGTTCTAATAGCTGCATGAGATTTTTTTCCAAACACTTTGTGGATACGGCCAGCCTTAAATAGTTGACCAGCTACCAGTAGGCAGTAAGTCCGAGTCGAGTGTGAGATGGAAAGAAGCCAATAGTGTCTAATTAATTAAGGTGCACATAAGGAGTACGAAAACGCCCTCGTGCTTTGATGTATAACCATGTTCTTATTCCTCCATGTGTATACATTTTCAAAAACTGAAAAATGGTTTCATCTCGTAAAACGATGTTATTTTGTTTCATTTTGTTTACCCGGTGTTCTGATAGCAGCGTGGGATTTGTAACACTTTGTGAATTATTGTTTTTCTTTCGCATCGACGACGGCAAGCCACTTGTATGAAAAACACGACTGTGACTTCAAAAGAGCATCTGGCAACTACCAAATCCGTGTCCCTCGCTCTCCACTTTGAAAAAAAAGGGAGGATCCGCTTTTCCAAAACAGGACATAACTGTCTTTGGTTGGTATTACACACACCATGGAGGGTTTTACCACGATATTTTTCATATGCTCATAACTTAAGCCGTCAACAGGCACAGTCTTATACACTGTATAAGCCCAGCACGGTGAAATCCGGGTTTCGCATTTACCTCAGGGGCATTGTAACCTGTTGTTTGGGTTTCCCCATGCCCGCTTCAAACAGGTGCCCAATTAGTAACAACCTGTGCAGTACACGGGTCATCGGTATGTCAAGTATGTGGACCACATCGACGCTATCGCTTGGTCCCGTGCGTTCGCATGTCGGGAAATCGCTCGCGGGATTCAGTATCATGCATGCCATCCGCTCCTGTGCGCATGCGGGGTTCTGTTCCAAATTGGAGACGAAAGTCCGAATGCAAGTCAGCGAGCCCAACAACTGAGGCTTGGGGGTCGGGGCGTAACCGCTCCTTCAATGACAATTTACCGGTGAGTGCATCTGGAGAGACGGGGGATTGTACAGTGGGTCACACTTGATGAGGTTGACCAAGGAATTTACCGTCAACACATGGTGTGTACACACCTGGGAGCCTTGCCAAAGCAGTCGGACTACTCTGGATCGGTTGTTCCGAACTTATGGATTTTCATTGCGCTTGCTAATACTGGAATCTAAATGAAGTTTAAGAAAAATTCTGCAGCAGCTGTGGTAATGTGTAATTCCTCTACGTTTCCATGGAGCATACAGCAAGGGAACAATTTGGAGATGCTCGTAAACAGTATTCTGTTGTGAAGGAAAATTGGCTGTGGGATTTAACAAGTGCTTATGGGGACCTATTTCACGCGATGGGCCTGGATCTTCTCTTCATCAAGATCGTCGTCCTCCCTCGTGTTTCTCAACCACGACTGTCACGACTGTTGCTGTAGCGTTGCTAAGATACGCACCTTGCATGCCTTGTGTCCGGAACAATTGCAATGAGGTGCTCTCAATTAAAAGTGATGTTGCATTCATCAGAATATGGCAGAGCCGACGTCTTGGGTTTGATTGGTAATGGGGGTAAGTAAATTACAACCTGTTCAGCCTTGTTTCTCCTCAGCTCGTGTTTTGCTCTGGGGAAATTTTTAAAAGTGAAGATATGTTACACTGTTAATGAATGCAAACTCATTTCTATTAACCTTTCTTGCACTTCCCCGAAAGCACAGACATGACAGAACCTTATTTTATGTCGTATAGTGACGTCAGCAATACGTGAAATCGGGTTTGCACTGTGATGATGAGCATTCCTCGGTTTCAGCTTCGGTGATTGGGGTTCGAATTCCAACCACGTCGACACGTGAATTGTTTTATTAAATCTTCGATCACTCCCTACCCATTTATGTTGGTTTTCCGGAATACCTTCCTGGGGCTTTCCTCCCAGCTCTAATCTTGGATAGCCTCTTCTTCCTTTCAGGGTTTTTTCCACTTAAACAGCTGGGCGTAAAGCAGAGAGATTTAAATTAAAAATACATACTAAAAGCTGAAAAAGTATGTGAAAATAATGCATGTATTGACCATGGAAAATTTTATCCGTTTGAGGACTGAAAATTTTCAGTTAAGCACTATCTTGAAACATTTACTCGGCCATAAATGCTGACACCGTGCACGATATGGGGCCAATGGGTATCCCACACTCTAGACTATTGTTACCTAACACATCCCCCCAGAAGTCTGTAAAGAAATCCTGAGATTCCGATCAAACAATGACCAACACAAAGGCGGGGGGGTTCTCTCCGCCCCATATCTTGCATCATTTGTAAATGCTGGCCGGCGATGAAGCATACCTGGATCATGTGGATATTTCCACATGGCACGCAGGATGAAAAGGAAAGAGCTAAATCCAGCGGAATTTCCACAGAGAGGGAAACAAACTTGCTTCAGTCCTTATCTCTCCCTGTATTTTTACAATCCCTGTTGAGATGGTTGTTAATGAATGACACATCAAGGGTGGCTATTTTTAGAAGGCGCAGTGGTTCGTTGCTCCATGGGGACTTGATGCAAGTCGACTTTTTCCGCTGAAGTTGTTTATCACTTGGGTTACATCGCGTGCCACCGGGACTAGGGTCAGGATGAATGAGCCATTATGCTTCGAGGGGGTATGGTCCACGTTCCTTCGGGTACCAATAAAGGGCAACAAACTTGGGTGAGGTGGGGTGGTAAACAGCGCTTCTGAATGGAGCGAGTGTAGTGTTTAAGTCGGCAGGGGGGAATTTGGATGAAAACTGAGATGTCACGGTGAAAAATGACGAAGCTGACCGAAGAAGTTCGTTCAGTCTTTTCCTTCCTCCATGGTGTAACTTAGAAATAAACAGGCTTAGATTTGTAATCTGTCCGGCTCTGTTTGTTTTGTTTGGTTTGGTTTAAAGCATTTTGATTCAAACCCAATTTGGGTTGACTTGTATTTGAAATTTTAAAGTTTGCAATTAATACAAAAACTGAAGTTCCGCATTGAGTGAAATTTTCTTTATAAAAGGAATACAATACGAAATGCTTGATTTTGTACTATCAGTACGAAGAGGCGAGATCGTAGCTACAATTAGGCTTTTATTCTATAAATCTAAAACTTTTTCTTCAATTTTACACAGTCTTTAGTTGATTGGGGATAACATTAATTCGATATCACATTACCATGATAACATCCAAGACTCCATCAGAAATACAAATAGTGGAAAGGAAATGAGATGAAAAAACCAACCCAACCCAACCCAACCTAACCCAATCCAACCCAACCCCAACCACAACCCCAACCAAACAACACAACACAACAACAGTAATTAATTAACAAACTGGTGAATATGTACTGGGAGGATGAGTTTGTTCCAATGTAGCTAGATAGCGCCGTCAGTTTCTTTTTAATTTAAGCTCCCGGCCAATGGAGCCAGTGAAGTTGACTCCTGATGGCGCGCTTCCGGAACCCTTGGTTAGAAAAAAATAACGTGTAGAAATTGTAGAATTTTTAGTATTTTTGTTACGTTCCGTCTTAAAATCTCAACTTTTAATAAGGCCCGTTGTAAAATATTTGCCAGCAACGGGCCTACCAATTTATTGAAACTAAAAATTACCTGACCTAAAAGAAAAATATCCTGCCAAAATTTACCTGTCACTCTAAAAATAAAGATACATGAACAGTGCAATTCGGTGGTCTCATGCGCAGATGAACAGTTTCGGAATTATACTTGGTATATGGTATTTAACCTTTCGGTGAAACCCTAAATAAAAGCAGACCAAACTATCTTAAGGATTTTGTAATCTATAAGGAAATAAACTGAAAGCAATAACCTGCTTTGGGGCCGTCCATAAAGTACATGTTTGTACGCATGGGGGAGGGGGCTGGTGGTGCCATTGCGTACACCATGCGCACAGAGGTGTGTGTGTGGGGGGGGGTTCAACCCAGTGCGTACCGAACGCAAAATACGCTTACTCATGCAAATAAATACTGTAGAATCAGCTTTAATGCGTCGAAATTCAAACACAGTATCGTACGGAAGCGTACTACTGCCAACGCCAAAAAAATATTTTAGCTCGTTTAAAAGACACAGTTGTCTCGTTTCAACGACATATCTTGGCCTACATATAGGTCGTTTAAACATGATACTAATTCGTTTAAACCAGATAACTATGTTGTTTGAACGAGATAACTATGTCGTTTAAACGAGATAACTAAGTTACCCCACCGTTTACCCCACTATTTATCCTCCCGTGCCAATGCCCATTATTAATGTAAACCGCAACATATTACTCCTGACACAAAAACTGGCAGCGTCTTCCGGAATTGTGGAATGCATATCGTGTATGGGGGGGTGGAGCCACTGCGTACGCCATGCGTATAGAGGAGGGGGCTGAAAAGTCGGCATTTCGTGCGTACGTTCTTTATCAGTTTATGGACCCTTTTACGAATGATTCTAATGTGTAATCTAACCTTTGCTGACAAGAACTGCGTCAGGTCAACTCGACTGAATCGAGAGCCCATTGACTGCAGGTACATGTATGTTATCTTTGCAACTCTGTACAATCTCATTTTCACGTAAGCACAGGGGATGAAAACAAACGTGCGTGAATAAGGCGACCTGGAAACGATACTGCCGGAAGTGAAAGGTCGTTAATGGAATTCGTTTTTTTACCCATCTCCAGGTGACTTTTCCTAAATACCACTTGAGGAGGACAAAGGGAACATTCCGACATGAGTGTTTCTTGGGGTGGCTCCAGTTAGAAATTACTCTTCCAAAAATTATCGGATGTGACAGGACGGCCCATGTACAATCCCCAAAGGCGGACCGCGCGAGGGTTCCATATTAGTGACCTTTTACCTTTCGGCTCTGTAACGCAGGACTTTAGAATTTGTGTACTTTTATCGATGCAGTCATATTGGGAGGAATTTTGGGACGTTAGTGCTTCGCTTAGACCCCACCAGATTTATTGCCCGTCACGAGGGAAAGAACAAAAACCAACTAAAAGCGAATAAAAATTTAGTCCACAAAAACGACCATAATGTCCATACTGCCATTAAAACCTGGCTCTTAAGTGGACTAATAGCTCAAACCCGCTAGATAGGCCTAACAACAGGGATCAACTTTAGACCTACATGTACATCAATCATTAGGTTAATGTACTCTTGGTGATTGTAGATCTAGTTACGGTGATGCCCGCTCTTTACTTTTGAATTTTTCTTTGGTTTTATATATTCTTCTATGGAACTTCTTTGCTCCTGACTTGGGACAGTCTTGTGATTGTGATTAAAACTCTTGGTTGTTTCAAAAGCTTGTCTCGTTTCACTGGGTCTCGGTATACACAGATCTTGACCACTCTAGAAGTCTAGAAAACCTAGCTATGAGACACCCGAATGGGATTAGCGAACGACATCACGGGGTCCCTACATTTTGGAAGAGTCATTGCGCTTTTTAAATAACGAGAAATTAAATGTCAAGACAGGTGACGTTGGCCAGTCCCTTTCTGTCTTGTAGGTAATACGCAAGACTTCATTTTAGGTAATTGCCACTTGCAGGGACGGAAAACTTTAAAACCAAAATGTTTCCAATAAGAGCTGAAAATTAACCGTCAACGCCACGTGTAAGTAGGACATAATTAGACGAATCGGTTACCATGATAGCGCAGCCAACGCATGGTCATTTGAAGTGGCTGAATTCCGCCAGTTGCGATAAGCCACTGATCGATGACCGTGAGCCGCTCCGTTGAAAACCCCACAGCATGCTTCCTTCCATTAAAGTGGGTCACCGGGAATTTTCAGCGACTAGCGGGATGCCGCGCTGGCAAAAAAGTAAATAAAAGTAAGAAGTAATAATTTTGTTCCGATGACACCGCAATCTCTGGATTTGGACAATTTTCAGACTGATGATGCCCAATAAAGAGACCAACTTTGTGAATGGAGTGGCCCAGTGAAGTGTAAATAGCGCCTTCAAGAAATAGGAAGCAGACACCAACTCATGCCTTCTTTTGGGAATATTTCAGTTATTCCGAGCTACTCGAGTTTGATGAGAGTAAGTCTGCTGGGTTGGCCGTTCTACTCAGCGTCATAAGGATAGGAACGATGTATTGAGGCTAATGTAAATGGAACGCACCGTATCGACAGAACATATTTTGCTTGCCTTTTCAACAGTGAAAGCAGGATGTTGGCACAAAAGTCCACACCAGTGTAATTTGACTGACATAATTAGATTAGATTACAAATTTATTGTCCGCATCATAAAATACGGAAATTATTCTGTTGGCAGAATTAAGAATAGAAACGTACCGGAAACGTACACAAATTAAAAGACGAAAATACGCTTGATATCCAAGACAGATGCAACTGATCTTACAGAGAGCTTAAGTGTATAACACATACACATCATCTGAATACCTCTAAAATTTACCAACATTAGCGTTGTGTAGTACTAAAAAGGTGTAAAAGTTGACGATGTTCCGGAAGACGTCAGGCTAGCCCGGCCCGTGTTTAAGTTAGGAATTTTTGGAATAGTATGCGGGGGAACACACTTTGTAGACGACAGTCTAATGATGTCTACAAATTTCCACCTTAATTTTGTCGGAAGCAACTTTTCAGCGAAGCATCAATGCGTGACGAACGAAACGTGAAGACTAATGCAATACACGCCTAGAGAAGTACAGCATCTTTTCACTCGTGATGATAATCAACACGGATTCAGGGTCAGGTGGTCTACAGAAACCCAGTTAACCACAACCCTCCATGGCGTAGGCCAAAAGAATGATCACATAGGACGAAGACTGTATGCAGCAATATTGGATTTTTCTGAAGCATTTTTGATAAGGTGTTCACTCACTATCTCCTATATGCTCAAGTTTTGCCATTAGATGGAATTACCGGCCCCTACTTACCTGGATTATAGGAACTCAGGCGTTCCCAAAGCAACTGTTGAAGGGCGGGTGTCGGAGTTAGCCCCACTTACATCAGGTGTCCCCCAAGGTTCTTTACTGGGACCATTGCTCTTCCTGATTTATATAACTGACTGGTGAACCTATCATCCACAGTTCGTCTTTTTGCAGATAACTGTCTCATCTGCCGAAGCACCAACTTCAGGAAGATGGTAGTTAAAGGGGCTCTTGAAATTCAGCCCTAAGAATTCCAATGATTCTGCCCATAGTAACCCAGGGACCAACTCGAATTGTTTACCAGTTTTTGTGGGTCAAGATCTGTAGAGGGTTGCTGTCACCAGTAACGTCCTTGTCAAGAGACGTCCCCAGTGTGGCTAAGAAATCCGAGAAGATTTGGGGAGTAATCAAGAAATATGATATAACCTTGGTTCGTCCTTTATTAGAGCGTGCTTCTTTCTGTTAGGATCCTCACCTAAAAGCATATACTCATTACCTTGAACGAGTCCAAAGGCATGCAGTTGGATTTATCTACAACGCCTTAAGCACAATCAACAGGAACTGACACATCACTTCTTAAAAATCATGGATGGCTCACTCTCGAACAAAGAAGTAAAATTAGTAGAAGACCAATCCTCCATAAGATCCTGAACAACACAGATGTACCAGCAGACGCCTTTAGCTTTGTTAATCCAAAATGCCCGCTCATCTCAGGGAAATCAACAAAATCTAATCTGTATGCCAGAACCAGAATCTTCACTCAGCAGTAGTTTTTTCCCCAAAACAATAGTATTGAAACATCTCTCCTTTAGCACGTTTAGGGTGGAACTCATCCAATTGTTTTGCACTTTCATATAAGCTGTATAGATTACTCCTCCACCTCTGCGCTCTAATCCATCAAGTAGATGTGATGTTTCCAGATGGATGCCTTGCCAACTGCATGTAAAGATTCAGAACCGGATTCGGACCGATCGGCCGCGCCGACCGTTACAATGGTGCCCTCTGTACTTAGTGATGCACCTCGCCAACAGAGGGCGCACTTCAATATTTACGGCCTGCGCTCTGCGGGGTGCACCACTAGAAATAAATTCCCATAGACTGTAGTGATAAATCCTCATACTAAACAAATATTTTAAAAATACTCACAACTCTCACAGGTGTTCAGGCTATACAGAAAAATGATGTTCCACATGTCATCTTTCATTTCCTTTCAATTTCGGGGGATTGACCTGTGAATTTTTGAGAAATTTTCACCAGAAGCAGACCACCCCTCAAATGCAGAAAATGTCCCTCTCCACAAAAGTAGCCATTTTGAAAAACCATCCCTCTGCAAAATGGCTCAAATAGTGCCACTTTCGGACCTGATTGCTCAGAATTGGAAGCCCTGAGTCCGACCCAGAGGTTCAGTCTCATATTTCTTCCATTCCCCAGTTCCATGGCTCTCAGGACCCTCTAATATAGAATATTTGAGTGTATAACTTTTATTAATGAGCTTGGCGAACATATTTCTGGCCTAAATACGAGGGTGCACCCTGCGTAGCTGTTACCTGACCGCGGTGGACACAGGCGGCCGTCCCGCGCAGTGTTCTGTTACGCAACTAAATTTAAGAGTCGGATATGACAATTGTATCCAACTCTGTATGCGGAATCCATCCTCGCGTGAGTGTATCCGTAATATCTGATCTTTGCTTTGTCAACAACAAAAGGTTATTTGAAGAGAATATGCATTATGTTGACATGCATAACGCTCATCCTATCTATCGGTTAGAATATCAGGACATCAGTGAAAGTAAAGCTATGGTCGCCAGCTTGTATAATTTTTTTCCCAGGAGGGTCAGGGGTAATTGTAATAAAATGGGGGTATCTGAACCGTTGCGCATGCATTTTCGTAAAAAGATTGGGGGCAATTATCATAATTGGGTGGACAAACTTTTAAGCATAATCTACAACAAAATTACCAACAAGGGCCAGTTACACAGTAGCCCAGTTAAAAGAGCGCTTAATTTGTATTCGGCATGGCAAGGCAAGGGTTTGAGTATACATGCTAAACATGTATGCAGTTATTTTTTTCGGGGGGGGGGGTTATTTGGTAAAAGGATGTTTTATAATAGGAAAGTAAAGCCTGAAATTTATTTTCTAACCTAATTTTCCAAGTGTCCACTTAATTGACCGAGCTTGCAGTTAATCATGCCCATATATGATAATAGCCCCTGACCCTCCTAGGAAAAAAGTTACGCCGCCAGCTTGGCTGAATAGACGTTCGCCATTACATAGTTTAACATCGGCACGATGCACCTCAGCCATCACATGTATTAAGCAAGAATGCCCAGGGAACCTTTTCAAAGTACTGAAGAAAAGTTTGGAATAAAAATTTCACACCAGTAAATAAACTTAAAGAAAATGTACCAACTTGAAGGGATATGACGTGACCTTTCACCCCTCTTTTAGATGTAACGAATACCGGCGCCATAGGACTAATAGAGGCAGGTCGCAAAATCACCAATTTGCTTGAAAATATAGCGAAATCGATCTCCTTAATATATGTCAGTTTGTTGTTCAATAATAAGTGCTTTAATCCCTCACCCTCAGTTAGGCTACCCCGGAAAAATCCTGTCGCCTTTGCGTAAGCCATGCACTCGGTGTATACCCAGCAAGAAATGAGACCGAGGGTTACCCCCCCAACATGTCCAATCCCTATACACATTCCAGACAATTGTTACTTAACACACCCCCCCCAAGATGTCTGAAAGGAATTCCCCAGATTCCTGCGAGACAATGACCAACACAAAGCAGGGGTGGGGTTCTCTCCGTCTCATACCTTGCTGCATATGACTCGGTGACGAGGGAAGGGGTCTAAAACGTCGGTGTTTCATTGACGATTTCGAACCTTTTAGAAACCCATGTGCTTGTCATCTGTCTGGCATTGTGTCAGAGCTTTGCGAATCTGTTCCAAGATTTTATTTGCAGTGTCTTTTGCAGTATCTAGCCATCGATGTCACGGTCGCCAACTTAAACCTCAAATCCAAAGTATCTTGATCGCGGGTATTTACATTGTGTGCAAAGCCACTGCGAAACACCGTCGTTCATGACGCTGTAGTACGTGCTCAAGTAATCTTTTTCCCACTCTGTCAATGTACTTTTTCCGTCCCTGGTTCTTTAGTCCCGTTCAAATATGAGTCAATGTTGTACTATGAGACCAGTTAACGGCATTACATAACTAAAATATGGAATATCTTTGCATTTACTGTGAATTTGGAAGGCCCTATGCATGGTTTCTGGGCTGTGGACGTACGCTGGTGCGGATCCTGAATCAACCGAGCCTCGATCTAGACTACCATCCTGGACAAAATTGTTGGGACACTTGGCAATAGCCATACGCTCTCCAGCCTCTCCCATTCCCCCGATCAATGTTGACATGTCCAGCCGGAGCGCAGACCGCGCATAGAACCAACACTGAAAGGGGGTATGGGGATTAGAGGCCCAACGAGATTTGTCCGCGATTGTAGCTACAGGTACATTAAAAAGGCTGGGGCCAAAAGTTGTCCGCTATTTGTGCATAGCGCCCTCTGTAAAAAAAAAAGTAGCCGAACAAAAATGAACCTGGGCCGTTTTCCGATATTCAACTTCGTCTCCGTCTCAGGCGTCGTCCCCGAAACCAATCCCCGATTGTGGGTCTGAAGCGTTTAAATCAAAATGGCTTACTGTAATTTTTTGCTCTATTGCATCTTATCTGATGTTTTGTAGCACTATTAGACTAATCAGTGCGCTTACAGCTTCAAAGTCAGGTAGTAAAAAAAAAAAAACAGTTGAAGCCTGAGACGGAGCCGAAGTTTAGTGTTGGAAAACGGCCCAGGAGCACGTTACAAGTAAATACCGCCCTCTTACCGCAGTAATCAGCCCGCACGCAGGATTGATCAGGGGCGTTTGGGAAAGTCGCAGTCAAATCCGACCAAATACTTCAAGTGGAAGCACCTGTGTTGTATCTAAGAAATAGTCACAGAGAACAAAAAGGTATAGGCCTACATTTAAATTGTACCCAGTTGTTTTGAAGATACAAGGGAAAGAGTTCCATATACGGACAACACTAATTTTCCCAAAACATGTCCCAGAAAGTGAAATTTAGCTGAGAAATTTCCAAAACATTTACTTATAAAATACGTGGGTTTTTTTTCAGACAAGTCTCACATAGGTTTGTGCACAGGGGCATTAAGTGTTGTCCGTATAATATGGAACTGATTCCGATACAGGTTGCATAGATTTAATTTTTCGCCAGAATGTTTCATAAATCTTTGAAGTATTACACTCGCTAGTTTAACCTGAATGGGTGGCTGACACCTCCATCTAACGTGAGCGGGCGCACGCGAGACAGATCGTACAGCCCAGACAAGTCGACGCTGTATTAGGCCACGTGAAGAAAAAATAGTTTATCGTCCTTTTTAATTAATGGAAGCGGCAGCTTTTTAAAATGGTATTGACTGTTTCCCTGATGCTGCTTTTCCTCATGCACTACATGGTTTATCGTTAGTAAGTGTAAATCCTTGCCTAAAGTCACAGGCCTGGAAACTTCTCATAGTTTTGATTGTTTTTAGGCCAGTTCAAATTAATGTTTAGGTTCACGCTGCTGCTGGGTTTTGAATAACAACCAATGACCAGAAAACACTCAATATCAAAGATTATGTTTGGAAACATATCATTGATCGATTGGTTGGAAAATTCCCATTTGGTTACTTGGTTGAGAAACGACAGAAGTGACAGAAGTGGTTCATTGGATGGACCGAAACACAAACCAGAAAGGCCATAAATATTATAGACTTAACGCCTGCTACCTTCACTTGTTCCTGAAGTCGTTAATGACACTTTCACCGAATAAGCCTTCACAAAATTATTTATAAATAATTTATTTGTAATATAAATAAATGCATTGCTTGTTTGTCATCGAAACCCATAATGCATGTGTCGAAAAGGTTTATTCAGGGTAAAAGGAGGTGTTTGTTCGGCTAAACAAACTGAATTATTTCAGTGACTCAAGCTCCATGTGGCTAGAATCTCTGCTTCTGTTATCAGTGGAACAGACTTTAGCTACAAAACTTGCTGGTACACACTACACTGGAAAAGTTGTATGGTTGCTCTGTCCTTTTTTTAAAAAAATTGGTGGTCGGCCTTTCAAGTCATATCACATTTAAACTAACGTGCTGGAACTTTTGTGTGTCAAAATTGTAACAAACTGAACCCTTGGATTATTCAAGAAGCAACTCTCCCCCAAAAGCCACAAAAAAAAAAAAATAGACAAAAACAACAAAAAACCTCTCAGTCAGCACTAAGGTTTGAAATATTGTTTGTAAGTAATATCTTGAGGATTTACTGTTTCATAAGGATTGTGAAATATTGCCATTGCATGGAGATGTATTGGACCTCCATATGGACGAATGTATGCAAAAGGGAACAACCCAACATTTTAATCTTGAATTACCGGGGTGAAATAGGGTAATGAACCAATTAGCAAAACAGGTTTTCTTGGTAACCCATAATCCATCACTTTGTATTTCGCACGCATGCAGTACTGAGTTACCTCTCTTGTCACGACACCCTTTCCCGAGAACAGAGTTGTAACACGTAGCAAATCTTGGCATCTTACAAACAAATGAACACCCCACCAAAAAATGCAACTATGACAAGAAATTATTGCCCAGTCGTGGGTCTCTGTTCAACACCTGAGGCTAACAAATCATGAGTTAGATGTATCTGGGCTAAGTGACGGCTGCAATGTTGTAGGCCATGAGAGCTAACAGCTATCAACATTTTTCTGATAATGATTGATGTGATTGAGTGTTCAAACAAAAAGTTGAGGCCTTACCGTGCAACAAATATTTCATGATTCTACGTGTCGGGTGATTGCACGCATATTCAACGTACAAAGACCATAAAATTTAAAAAATAAAACTCAACAAGGTAACCTTGATATTTGACTGTAAACAAATTCTACAAAAACTTAAAAAAAATTCAGAAATCCAAGTGGTGTGGTAAGAATCAAACCACAGACCAGAACTTGGAAACTAAGGAGTAATGTCTGCATGTTCATTCTAGTACAAGCAGCACAAAATAAGAAAAAACAAATTTCTTAAATAATTTTAAGCAAAAGCCACACTGGTTAGGAACTCAGTCACACATTTTCTTGGCTCATGTAGGAATTGAACCACAAACCAGTACACAAAAACAGGATGACTACGTGCGGCCTAAATGCTGCAATTGTTCAACCTCGGGCAGGTCAGAGTGTCCTTTTTGTTTGTTTGTGTGTTTGTTTGTTTGTGGGGTGGGTTGTATGGTTGTTTGTTTGTTGGGTTGTTGGGGGGTGTTTGTTTGTTTGTTTGTTTGTTTGTTTGTTTGTTTGTTTGTTTGTTTTTGGGGAACCTAAATTGATGCCAACTTGAAGACTAATACACCTTTCTTCATTCCCAAACTGCACAGCCATTTAATTTAATGTTGTAGCTAAGCAGACAATTTTGCTTAGTAATTTGTACCTGTCTAAGCAGTATCCAGTTTTAAGCCAGTTACACACTGTATACATACATGCATTTTGCCTCAAATAATTTTTTCTGGTCGCCCATTTTTATGAAACAGAGTTTTTTTCTGAGTTCAACAAAAAACTGTGGTAGTTTGGTCAACATGTCACTTGTTATTGGCTTGATTTTGTAGAAATCCTACAAAAAAGAAACAAAGCAAGAGGGCATGTGATGTTTGTTGTTAATCATGCATATTACTTGTTGCCAGTTTACCACTGAATTTTGTTTAACTCATTAGCCTTAGGTGGTACTTTGTTTGAAATGGTTCCCTTTAACCATAGTTTACCATGTAAATGGGTAATTTTGAGTATATTGCTGCTTGCTCACATTAGCAGTTTTTGTACTTTGCAAATTGCAACTCAAGTGCTGAGAAAAGGTGTGGCTGGTCTTTGATTCTTGAAGTCTAGGACATCAGGCTCAGAATTCATCAAGTGTTTTCCTGCCCCAGTACAACTCGGAGAGGATTCCATGTCAGGCGAAAGGGCTGGGAAGACATATAAAGTTCGGGGCTCCATTACAAACACAACTTTGCACCGCTGCACATTGTGAATTGGCTCGGAATGTCGGTTGCTAGCCAGCACAGTTAACGTCAGTGCTGGATCTGATGTAGGCTAGATTAGGGTAATGTTTCAGCCGCTCGGGTTGGTTTGCTGTAATGGATCCCCCTATTTCCATGCCTCTGTATCTGGAGCGGGCGCAAACAAAATGTTTGTGCTGAAATTGAGCGCCCCACTTTAAAATGAAATCGGCGGTATCGTTGAAATAACGAAGAACATTGTATTTGCTCGTTGTTGTACTTTTGCCCCCAAAAGCCAATGGACACTAACATATTTCTTTTTGCATCGAAATAAGGTTCCCTGAATTGTGGCAAGTCATTGGCATCTTTATCATAATCCAGGTTTCAGAGTCTAGAAAGTTTCTTTGATTGCTTCAACTTTCAACATTATCTCTTCTAACTTTTCTTTGAGAGTTTCAAGGGAAAATACACTCTGTCACTAACACAGCAGTTCGGATAACCTTCAAGTAGGTTCATTTTCTTCATGTAGGCCCATACATGTAATTAGCTCCTTTTAATGGCATTTTTCACAATGCGGATACATGCACATACTGCACACATCTGAAGTGTTTTTTTTTAGACACGACTCCTCTGGTACTCTTCCCAGTACATGTGAGCTCACAAAGGGACCAGTAAAGCACAGGGATTTATACCAATCCTCTCATTTCAATTTTGTTGTTGAACAAGTTGATCAACAACACTGGCCAGCGGCTATCTTCCCCCCATCAGAATGCTTAAATGATTGATAACCTATGTGGTCTGTATTGTGTTGGGGGTTACTTGACAGATGTGAAAGGACTTTAGTACCAAGGCACAAAAAACCTTTCAGTTGTACAAAAGTTCACATACTTCCCTCTTTTCTAACTTTTGATGGGGACAGAAATTCGGTTGAACAGGTCACTGTCACATTTTGAGGGGGAATAGTCCCAAAATGTAGGTCTGCATTGAACACTTTTACCGGGTTGTAATTTGGGAATGCGTGTATTTGGGATGTACTGCTAAAATCTAATGAGATTTGTGTTCACGCTTTATTTCAAGTTCATTAAGTGAGAGTTTTCGCAATAACTGTGACTGCATGTGTAGTTGTTGGTGGTGGTAGTTACTCAGCTCTTTTGACTTGAGACTCAGTGCCTGAATGAGAGATGGTTCTTTGTTACATAGCAGCAGCATCCAGTCAGGCCAGTTTTTACAGGGTAACTCCAGGAGTCGCGCCAACACATTGCTCGCTTGTGGGCATTATAATGCAGAGCATGCATGACCATTGTGGGATCTTTGCCTGGGCACGAGCCATAGGGCTCGCATCACGGTGGTGCCGCACCAGTGGCAGAACAATTTTCATGGTGGGGTCAAGTTGTTAGACCATCAGGCATCAGCCATTAAGGGCTTGATCCATTGAGCCCCACACCATAATAGGACCTGCAAAAGGTAGGGGGAGGGCAGGCCCCCAGTCAAAAATCCCCCCCTCCCCCACTTCCACCACCATTGGTTGTCGCATGCATGTGCCAACCAAGTCTTTCTCCTCCTTCATCATGGACGAGATGGAACTGATGCATGGTGTCTGTAGACCGATCCCACCACGGGATGACTACACTGTGTAGAGTCAGGGGAGGGAGACACCAGACCAGAAATGATGGAATCATTATGCCAGATGGCATTAGAAAAATCACCGTAATGGGGCAGTTATGCTGAACAGTTGCTGGCATGATGCCAACACTGCTGCAGTCCACAGTGAGTGCATGATAATCTCTCGGTGTCTTGCATTGGTGTACATCATTAGATTTTATAGACGTGGCTTAAAAAATTAACAATCCTTGGGGTTCGAAATGTTATGTTGTAATTTGTAAGATTGTTATGAACTTTTTCACTGCAACCTTTTTGGCATCAGGATATGTAAATTTGATTGTTTGGTTTTGCCATTTGCCAAATAAAGGCTCATTTGACTGCACTAGTAAGCAAGAGGTTATGGGTTGTGAGTCTGCCAAGCTCGTGCCTTGTTCACAAAATTTCTCAAAGGTTTGTTAGCCTAGGGTAGGCAAAAGACTTAAAGATTGAGGTCTGATTTTCATTCTTGGAAGCACTGTTTTAAATGTCACAAATTCCCTGTTACTTCTGTAAACAAGTACTTTTTCACACATTAACAGAGAAAAAATAATAAATAAATTTGTTTTCATTATTTTCATTTTGTATTCATTACCTTTTTCTCATTTAAAACAGTTTTTCTTTTCCGATTCTACTAGCCCAATAACTTCATTTCGTTGGCTTTTACTGTTTAACTGGTTTGACACATGTTTGACAGGTTTGACACCTTTTTTGACAGGTTTGACACCTTTATTGACAGGTTTGACACATTTTTCAAGTTTGACACATTTTTTCCAGGGATGACTGCCAGCGAATGGTAAAAAGATTTTTCAAAAGATAGACAAACAAACCTTTCACGTTTCAGCAAAAAAGGTCGAGCTGTCTGGTTGTTCAATAAGTACATTGTGCTCTGCACTCAATGCTATGGGACGGTTATGAAGTTTCCTACGTACTTGTATAAATCGGTTTCTTTTCATATTAGTCCAGATAAAAAGTAAGGTAGTTTATGCATTTTCGGTTCTCTTTTGCAGGCCTTGGATATTGTACATTTCTCTGGAGTTTGAGATGTCTTACAAGCTTCTCTGGTATTTTGGATTAGACTGGTAAGTGTAAGCCCAATCGAGAAACTCTCAGATACAATAGGTATGTAGGATTGCTTTGAAAATGGTTTACCAAGAATGTTGCAGTAGTTCATGTGTTGTCCTGTTTACAACTCAAATGGAACTTTTAAAATGTGCCAAATATTGTTAGTGACTTGGTTACTGTAATGTAACAATTTATATGACCTGTCCGTTTTATGGCAGAAACATTTTCTATTTACCACTTGCCGCCGGATGACGTGCTGAAACACACAGTTTTCCTTATTTGTTCCACAGAGGATGTATACACTCTGTTTGAAAATTCCTCTTTCATTTCCGCGATTGACGTATTAAGGCATTGTGCTTGGTTGGGTTAGCAATAAACTGCAAGGCTGAAGAATTTGCAATGAAAAAAAAAACACCACCCCAGGGAGCTCTTTCAGGGTAAAAAATACCTGACATTAACTGGTTAAGAATCCTGCTTGTGAAACAAAGGTGCACGATTGGCATAGCATCAGAAGACTGTTATTTGTGACAAGTCCGCAGTCATCTTGTAGAACGTGCATAAATGAAATAAAGGGTCCTCCAAAGAAACCACTGAAATGTTAGGATTTGAAAAAGTAACCTTTTAGTTGTTCCTTGTGGAGTCTAGAAGGAAGACCTGGTCAACACTGGTTGAAACGGTGTCTGATTTAAAAAAAGTCGGCATTCATCAGGGATGCCACTCTCATCCACTGAGTGCAAGATTCGCACATTTCATGTGTTATTCTTGTAGTGTTACACTAGCCTGTGATTTATCGAGCAAAAAAAAAAAACAAAACAAGGAAATAAAAATTAAGCCTAATTTGCTTAACCCTGCTGTGTCCTGTCCCGAAGATGGTCCTTCAGGTTATATCTGGTGCTAAAGGGACATTTTGGATTTTATCAGTCACTGGCAATGGAAGTGGGATAGCCAGGGGGACCAGTGGCCCTCCCACTTTTTGACTGGGGGGCATTGCCCCCCTTCTCTTTGCAGGTCCTTTAATGGGGAAGGGCTTAATGGCTGATGCCTGATTGTCCAACAACTGGCCCCTGCCCCACTTTGGAAATCGTTCCACTGGCGGCGATCACAGTGGTAATGATACACGTTTCATGCAACCAGGACTTGTCTGTATTTAGGCCTTTTTACACTAGACAAATCTCAAGAGTTGAAGCAGGGTTGAGGAAGGGTCGAATCCACACTTTTCATTTTCAGCCACTGGGCCAACCCAGCATCAACCCTGAGATTTACTTCAACCAGGGTTGATCTCAATCCTGCTCTGGACCAGGGTTGAGATTTTTGAACCGGATTGAAAATTGTTCGGGGTCGTCTCCAGGTTGAACTCGCCCCGAAAAGCCCGGTTTTGCTCGAAACAAATGTAAGCCAATGCTGCGTTGGGCTTGAAAAATCAAATTTCCAACCTATATGTTACACTTCCAGCTCTGATATTGCTTACATGTACATATCCCAGTCCCCTCTAGCGTAACTGAGTAAGGGGGGGGGGGCTTGACTTGACCATCATTAACCAGTTTGGAAGCAAATTCTGGTCCGAGCCCCGTCTCCCCGCTAACAACCTTGGGAGTGCCACTGATTACACGTTTCTTTGAAAATTGAAGAATTTTGACCATTGTGGCACTGTGAGGAGGGAATTCCTTGTTTTTTTTTCCTTTTGTTGCAGTACAAGTGTTTGTGTGAAAGTAACATGTAATCAGAGGCCTTCTGTAAGGAGAATAACCTAGAAAGCTTTTGACCAGAGACTTCTGCATGCCGACTTCTGCAAAGTCTCTTCCCCGGACCCAGATCTCCTGAAAAGTTACGAGCTTCTCTGTTTTGATTTCAAGAGTGCTTCCCCTACAAATTGTCTCAACTTGAACTTTGTAACGCACTCGACTTCCTCATTAAAACACCCCTTATCTGGTGATGCCCATAAAAAGATGTTGAACAATCCCGAAGATGTAACCTTTGCAGCCGTGCTGCCGCGACTGCATGCCGTAGTAAGAAAAAAATTCATGCAGATGATGTTGTAAGTGGGTTAAGGGGGTCACAATTGGGGCAGGTAATGGCCTCTAAATGAACAGTATCTGGCGCCAAGTCCGTCATCATGATGCTGGCAATTACACACACATAGCAGTCCCTAGACCCGGATAGGTTCTTTTGGTGCGTTGGCCCGTCTGCCGTTATTTTATGGCCGATGTCAATTTTTTGGTCAGTTTTGGTCGTATTCCAAACTCCTATTTGGATGATTTTTTTTTTTTTTTCAATTTTAATCCAGTGGGCGAGGTAGACAATTTATGCCACCGGCTGGCCCTGCTTGGAGGGCATTAATCTTTGTACCCCTTCCCGAACATGTTGGCATGCAAACAGGGCCAGTTGCCTCTGAATCTGCCCCAACAAGTTGGACAGTTTTTTTTGTGGTTGGTGCAGATTTTAGGGTCTTAAAGGGGGAGGGAAGGAGGGAATGGTTGCAGGCAGGCAGCCTGGAGGAAATAGGAACGAAAATTCAGTTTTAGAAATCAGAAACTAACTGTTGACTTTATGGTGTTCCAGGACACATGCAGAGTGTATTCGGACAGTACACAATGCAGGGAGGGGACTTCATTGTGAATCGGAGATTTTTGGGCAAACTCATTCGCAAAGGGCTTCTTTTTTTTTTTTACATCTATCCGTACTGGTAGGCCATTTTTTCTGCCCGTGATACAAAAGTCCCACCATCACCTGAGCAACAAGGAAGCACCTTGTCTCTGTCCTTCACCGTGTCTCAGCGTGTTTTTTTTCTTAATCCAAATCCCAGCTTCATTGTTTATTCCTTCATTGTATCTCTGTCACATCTGAAGAAGGAAAAAGTAACAGATGTTTGTTTGTTTCACTTTTATTTGTTGGACTGGGTGGAATAAACGATTGGGTCATCAATCTGGCTAGTGCCCCGAGCTCCAGTCATACAAGGAACATCTTTTCTTTCCATTTTCTTCAATCATTTTGCACTTGCATACTCAGATGATGCATTTATAAGGTATAGGTAAAGGGACATAAGTCTCCTTTCACTCCCTGCGGTTTCTCAGTTTTGTTGCCAATATCAGTAGTTGTTATTCCTCAAATTGTGGAATATTTAGAGCTTTTTATGCTTCCATGTTTTCCATGTTTTGCCACTCATGAACAGTGTAGCAAGGTTTGGGCACTTTGACCCAAAAAATGCGTTTTCATTTGTGAGAGAACCAACACCGTATCACAGACACTCTAAGCTGCCGTGAAAAGTCACGGTATTTTCTTGTCATGGTTACCACCCCTCTGCTAGACATTCTATAGGGCTCTGCTCATCTCTGAATCACCTTTTCTCCTTATGAACATTCATATACATGTATAAAAAATGATCAGTTACCGAGCCTAGGTTTGTGTCAGAAAAGCCCTCGTAAAATGGCCTCTGCTTTTGTGTTCGAATGTAAGCTCCGCATAGATTGCCCGGGCCAATCGGTGGAGTTGTTGTAAGGGGTACATGAGTTTTATTTACAACCAAAGTCCAAATTTTCTGTTGTAAAAGTCTCAGTTGACCACAGCTGCATCCTGGGGGCAATGCGATGTCTTAACTTGGTAAACTAACAACATTTGAATTCTCTCTGGTAATAAAATCAAGAATTTCTCAGATGTGCAAAGTCTCTATAGCCTGGAAGCCTGAAGACACCTCTGCAAATGAGGATGACACTTTTAGTGCCAGAAAGATGGGAGAAAACCCTGGAATGAGGTAGCAACTGAGTTTTACCCAATCCATACTTCAATAGTGTTGTACATTTTGAATAATCATCGAATACATAATTTTACTGCCAAATATCAAATCAGTTAGGTGTAAAAAAAAGGGATTGGACAGTAGATGCACCAAGTCAGTCATGGTCAGTGATCCAACTTTTTGAAATGCCTGCTGATATTACGGCAAAACTCAAATTTGTATAGCCAAATGCCTTTTTTACGACAAGGCCTTAAATTTAATAACCAAAATCTGTCAAAAACTTTAAAAGAAATCAGTCTACTTCATGTGAGCACATTATGCCAGTTATACTTGATTTGGATTTCAAAGGACACAATATCTTTCACGTTTCTTTAAAATAGTGGCATACTGCAGAAGCAGAGATTTCCCATAACAACTGGTAATAAGCAACAGACTTGTCCTGTAAAGAAGTGTATGTCAAAATTATCTGGCAAGCCTGTTTTGATTTAAGATGATGAATTTTGGTATGACCTAGAGGAAAGATTTTAGTCTGTCAATGAATTGATGCTACAAAGATCATCAAAACTTGCCATAAATCATATTTAAGGCAGAAAATTTTAACTAAAATGGAGGAAAACTGCATGTACCAGCAAAGTAAAGAGCCAGCACAGTCCATTGTCCGAATTAGGGAGTACTTTTTTTTGGGAGGGGGAGTAGAGTTGAACTGACCCGTGAGGGTTCAAAATCCTGTTCTGCACCTTGAGCAGGTGAGTAGTACACGTACTTTCTGCCCTGACGGTGCCATTTCAGTAGAGAGTATCCCAGAAAAAAGAGTCAAGGTTGGCATTGTACATTTTATAATTTACAAAAGTTCTTTCATAGGGATAGGAGTCTCTGTTTCATGAGTAGGCGTTCCGTGAATGAATGGCCAGATCACTTGCCAGCCAGAGGAAAATACTGGTATCTCTTGAATGGTAACAGTTTATAGGGAAATAATACATTAACCCTGACTGGTCACAATGGAAGATGCTGCATGAAATCTCCTAGCTCTTTGTGATTCTTACTTTTCATTTCATCCTCGTGCAAATCAGGAGATATTGGGAGTTTGATGTTGTAGCTATATTACAGGCTTTTAAATGGTTTTGTATACTTTCATTTTTAGTACGGGAAAAAGTGAAAGGCTGAAAGAGGTCGTTCACAGTAATTATGGAAGGTTGAAAACTATAATAGGGTGAGTGTAACTGTTTTCCAATATTCCAGAGCACAGTGTTTTGCAGAATTTCAGGATTTGTTTTTAATTCAAAATGCGAACACTCACACATACAGATTCCATGACACTGACGAATTCAAACAGGTATCAGAGACTTCAAGATGCCACGCATGCATACAAGTTTGACTTGACCACTTAACAGAGGACAGAACACAACAGGAGCAAAGGCTGTTCCCTCGTCCTCGGTGGTTAGTCTATCGTCCTCGGTGTTTAGTCTATCGTCCTCGGTGGTTAGTACCTGACCTTGGTCAGTGGGAGTGTTATACTTTTTTGATTGTCTTTTATATGATTCTGGTAGACTCTGTTCCATTTGTTTGAATACTTTACTCTTGTGGTATTAAAGGTCTTCAGCAGGTCTTCAGCACTTGAAGTATCAAGACAGATTGGTCAGTGTCTAAGTTACCCCAAAGTAGTTTGCATGTCTGCAGGGCTGAGCCAGCGAGCTGTTAGGTGTACAAAGGGAACATGCCAATGGCTTGTACCTGCCGGACTTTCATTATGGCCACCATTGTCAGTGACATGCCGCCAAAGCTAATTGTTTCACAAGCGGATGATCCATAGTCCATTCCCTCCAAAATGGTGTGATTGGTAAGGACCGCTGATCAAAGCCACCCCAATCCAGGGTTGCCCTTCTGACAGGTGCTCTGAGGGGTCACCTTGAACTTTTAAAATAGGGTTTCTGCAGTCACCTAGGTCCCTTCATTCTTTTATTTTCCACCAGTCATCAGATGGATGAGTTGTGAAGGCCAGTCTTGACACGAACAGTAGGTTGATGGCTGGTCATCTATCACTGTCTTTTTTCAGCTTTAAAAAAATGATTGTACTTGGTTGTACCGATCAATTTGTTTGGTTATTGTATTGGTCAGTATTTTACCTGAAGTCCAGCAGACAGCAGCCAGGACGCCCAGCTTTTACTGGAAAGATGATGTTAAGGGTTCTTCGACCCCGAGCGATTTCGTCCCAGTATTTAACATGGTCATCTTTTATCTTTGCATGCATGTACATCTTCACAGGCCATTTCTAATGCATGTACAATAATTTTCTCTGCTTTGTTTGTGGTCAAATGTTTGTTTGTTTGTTTGTTTGTTTGTTTCATGATCAAATTAGTATCATTATACATGTACATGTACTTCTTCAGATGCACTGAAGCTGTGGCTACAAAAAGCTAACGCCTCTAGGTCTTTAAGGAAATGAGATGTGAAACGGGCTAAGAATGTTGCAAACTTTTCTATGTGTAAAAGAATTTTCTTAAATATGTAGCTGCTCAGTTGTTAATATTTCCAACAATTAGCATTTTCTTGTGGGGGGGAGTCCTTTTCAGCATTATCAAGGGATATCTGCACTTTCTTTTCAAATTGCCTCCAGTGTTTTGACTTGTGAAATGAAAGTTCCATTGGAAAGCTTGGCAAAGATACTTTAACTTTCGTTATTGGTTCACCAAGTGTGCACTGGTGACATTGCTTATTTACCCATGTGTGGCATCTTTTGCGGTAACATCTTCGAAGAAATCTAGTGGTCTCTGCCACTCCTCATGACATGGATTCAGGAGCCGGTTCGACTCAAGTTCTTGCTGACCCGGGTTCATTGTACTTTTTGCCCCACTTGGACCTGACCTAATTCTGATGCTTTTGTGGTACTGTTATAGTCCTCCCCTCTGTTGCGCCGCCAGACAGCCGTTTTTGGTCTGATGGACCTGAGAAGAACTTACGGGCATAGCTTTTCCATCACTGTCGCAACACAACAAACAAAGCCAAAGTAATGGTACAGGGTTTGATGGCAGGACAAAAAGCAGCATAAAAATCATTAAATCATGTGGTTTGATACAAGAGAAAAGCCCCACACTTTTTAACATACCTGCATGTTTTCTGCTATTTCATAATGCAATAAAATTTTGTACAGATATTGCACAGTTATTGATGTTGTCTTTGGTCAAGCAACCCCTGCATGATTAACCAAGTGAATCATCATCGATGGTATTTAGGAGGAGGAAAGTTTGCGGGTACATGTACAGAACTGACAGAACAAGATGTAACTGTACACTTGCACAAAAGCTTGTTGACTGTGGTATTTTGCAGCCCTTTGTTTGGGCTGTACGGAAAACACTAAAGCGTGCTCACTGCATTGTAAATTGTTCACGGCATTGTCAGACCAGCACCTTTTGCTTGTTTCAGCCTGAAAAGTTGTTATCTGCAGTGGAGTAAGTGCGTGAGGACTCATCGACTCTCTAGTGACCCAATTGCCCACTTTGTGATGTAGGGTGAAAAAGAAAGCAATATTTGACCTCATTTTTTAATTTTGAAGCCATCGATCCATTGAATGACTTTGGAGCCAAATAGTCAGGTCCTTGCATCCCAGATTCAGTCCTGACAGAAATTTCGTTTGAAGGATGCAAGGCCATGGCTATAGTGAGAAATTGTTTTGGAGGGAGGAGGTAGCAGAAACAAGTTTCATTGCAACTGACCTTTGGAAACCCTAGAAATAGGATCTAGGGTATTTGAGACCATCTAAAACCTTGGTAAATTAGTTTTCAAACTTTTGGACTGCATACATGTATTCCGTGGAATCTGACTTGTTTGAATGTGCATTGGAAATGAATTTCGAAATGTTCATTTTTGTGTTGAACTTTTCTTTTTTAGGAACCCAGGATTAAAAATAACAGCAATGAAATAAAAGTTTATTACAAACTAATGCCGGTTTTACATTTTGAATAATTTAAAATTTGTGATGAATTATATTCTAAATGTTCAAAGCCAAATTAAGAAAAAAACGAAAGTGAGGTTTGGAACCCAAAATAGTCTGGCGTCACCCCATTGAACAGATTACATTAAATATAATAGATTCAGGAAGCAAGATAAAAATGGCTTCCCAGTTAATAAGGTGTCTTGAGATGGAATCATTAAATCAAATGTCCAATTTGAGGGTCTTTATAAAGTATTGAGCTCTAAAAACATCAACTTATCAACTTCTACTTTTAGTTAGTTAAACTATAGACTTGTTAAGTTGTCCTTTTCTTGTATGTGGTTATTCTGGGTGTGTTTTTATCCCAAGCAAACTTTCAGATTGCCTTTTTTTGTAAATCATGGTTGCGACATACATAAAAAGGCCATTGAGGGAGAGCTGCTTTACTGTGACTGCAATTTTTTCTCGGGGGTGACAGGCAGGTAAGAAGGGGGCGTGAGTCTTTTGCACCCTCTTAGAACCTTCCCTGCCCTCAGGTTCACCAGTTCACAATTTCTTCTTGGTGACAGCCCCCTTCCATTCATGAGTTACAGGTAAGGGGCCAGCAGGTGTACCTTGTAAAAGTTGTGTTTGTTGAGAAGCATCTCTCAACAGAGCCTGGGCTGCCACATTAGTGCCAGTTTTTGTTTGGTCTAGACCATTCAGTCAGTGGTCAACTTTCAGCCTAGCACCTAAAGAAAGCTCCACATTTCAGGAACAATCATTTTGCACACCCCCACAGTTTACATTTCTGTCCTCAGACAAAGATTGATAGGGCTAATAAACTCAACAGGCAATGTCTCAGAGAAGGAGAAGAATCGAAAAATTCAAAAGGAGCACTTTAGAAGGGAAGAATATTTGCTCAATTCAATTTCGTGTCAACACATTTTTGTCCAGTGTAAACAGCAACACCTCTAATGACTGGTTTCGGACCCTTGGTGCGAAGCCACTCGCATTTTGCCAGCCATAAATTGTACGATTTGTGTAAACACAGCAGGGCTACCAAAACATTATGATGGATTTCATATTGGTACGGAGAAACGCAGCCACATTCTAGGCATCGCAAATTTGCTGATGTGAAGATGGAAGGTTTTTTTTATTAAATAAAAAGAGATTGCAGGTCACAAGCTGGTCCAGGCACCGATAATTCTTTTGCCAAGGTCAAGTCAAGTTTTTTCTCCTAGTTTGTAATATTTGTCATTTTTTACGAGTCCCCATAGTTAGCTGTTTGTGTTCCACACCAACGATATTGTTATAGATATGGTGATATATTTTGTTGGAAAAGGTGCTCTGCACTTTTTTTCTAGTCCCATAAACTTGGGACAATTTGAAATATGAAATATGATGGAACATGTCGATTTTGTGCAAAGCTGCGTACTGTTTTAGCCTTCCTATGATGCAAATTACATGTAGCTAACAGTTACATATTTCCATCAGTATGAACAAAATACCAAACCGTTCCCTTTGAATTTCAGTTTCTCCCTATTGTCTCTCAGACAGTATCCTCCAATTTGTTCTTGGATCTGTTCCCATTTTACCTTTCCATCCACCCCCAATGTTATCCCTGCAATCACATAGTATACATCTTTACTACAATAGCCAAATAAGAGAACCGGAGAAAATTCTCCATTCTCAGAAGGGAGACATTACCAGGGGTCACAAGATTACACTTTGGCCAAATCTTATCGTTGAAGTTTGAAGGAGAAAAATGGTAAGAGAAAAATACCACAGCTCCATGGTTTGTGTCTTGTATCAATTTTACTATACATGTAGTCTGCAAATTGTTTATTCTGACCAATGGATTGGATTTTCTAGGCAACCTAAACTTAACCGGTATCATTCTCATGTGTTGATCTAAAAAAGTGTAATAACTTGTGAAAGTCAGTTTTGCCATCATACTGGTCGTTACTGGTTCTTGCAATGATTACACTTCGTGCACTTGGACATTGTAAACCGCCCTCCCCCCCCAAAAAAAAAATTGTTGGGGGGGAGGGGGGGAAAAGAGTTACTGAAACAAAAATTGAAGAGACGCAATGAAAGCTAGCAATTTGCTTAAAAGTACTCAGAGTTGTTAGCCTCAGAAATCACTTCTGTTAATCTCAGAAATCACTTCTGTTAATCTCAGAAATCACTTCTGTTAATCTCAGAAATCACTTCAAGAAAATCAGAGAAAAATCACCCCCTCTTTATCCTTCCTACCCCCCCCCCCAAAATCAGGTTTACAAGAATATGTAAATGTGGGGCTCTGTTTCCAAGATTTGCCCATGATCTGTGTATTCCTTCCCTATTTTCTGGTTGGTTGAGGGCGCCCTTCGTAAGGTCCATAAAAATTGCCCAACCAAGTCCTGTGAAAGGAGAAATTCTGCATACATGATGGTCAAAAGGAGTTTATCACGAGTTTAAGACATTTTTCTAGGGTTAACAAATATTGTTTTGTACATGTAGGTTGGATCTTGCTGCAGGTATTTGTCCAAACTTATCGTAGGTTGTCAATTTTTTACATTTTCAGTGGTAAACTGCCAGTAATGAACTGGTTCTTATGTCATTATAAACTCTGTGTTTCTTATCATACCCGTCTGAATGATGATGTTATTCACATGTGCAAATTGCGTCTGTGTTAGCATCTGAAGTGTGGGTAAAATGAAATTTTAAATAATAGTTTCATGTTTAACCAGAGGATATTATACAGAACAGCCTGTATTCCCCCAAACACAAAGTGTCGTCAAAATTTGGACAAAACCCCATGACTCTGAGTGAAGCAAATTACATGCAAGCACTTAATAGGCTGGGAACCATCCTAGGCCTGATTTGTTTTAATAATACAAATAGCCTTGAGGTACTTGGTCTGAAAATTGTAATAAAATCGTGCTCATGCTTTATGCAATGTTCTAGGATTGAAATTTCAGGGTTTCCTCTGTAAAACAGAAATGGTTCCTTTCTGTTTGGATGGGAGGCAGGAAATTCTCTGAGAATTTATTCCTGAAGTGAAGGGTACAGGTTTACAGGATTCTGTCTGGTTCTTTTCAAACACAGCTTCTTTTCAAAACTTTGAGGAATGGCAAACTTAAAGTCCAACTTTCTCAACAGATTTGGTAGTTTTCACGCAATTTTCAAGAGGTTTACTGAAATACAGATTTGTGTCTGATTGGAATTTGAACTCTTTCTTCACTGCATCGTAGAAATCCGGATGAAAACAGTCAGTGAGCCATGGAATGTGTTTGCTCTAAGTGTTTGTGCAGTTCCTCTGTTTCCTGTCTTTATCATTAACCTGGAAAACCTCTTCACACCAAAAGAGCACACAGTTATGTTGACCAAAGGACAGCTATATTCCTCTAGATTATGACCCCTGACAACAAGAACTTGTTAGCCGAGGGATTAATATTACCCACAACAATTCCTACGATTCAACCCACAACAATACTGCCATATATTGCACACCGCCCAGCTATACGCTGTCACCCAGTGAACAATAGGTTGATGGGATGGATTGAATAACCAGTGGACAACAGACAACAAAAGCTGGCAATAGCCTGTCCAGCCACTCCATTGGCTTCTGTGATAAGACGCCTTTGTGCCCAACCTCAGCTATTGTTTACCCTATTGTTCCCAGAACAAAGCACAACAAAAGGTGACAACTAAGAGATTGCCATAATGTATTTACCTTCCAAAAGAAGCTGCTTTGAGCCCTCAACTTCTTTTTTTTCCCCCAACTGTTCCAGGTGATTCCAGATGGGGCGATATGTGCTCAGGGACTTTTGCACAGTAATTGTCCAAAATCTTTTGTTAGGGGATTTCCACAAAGCCCATTGGCGGCTCCAGAGTTTCTGATAGATGGGCTATTCATGTCCTTGGAGCTGTCAAACGGCAGAGCTTTGGTCCTGTCTGATGCCATTGTGATTTCTTGTTTGACTTTGCTGGTGGGTCAAGGCTCAAAAGCCTTTTGTAATCAGTTGTCAAACTTTGCTTGACTGTTTGAAAGCCACAAAAAGACGAGCTCAGAGTGTTTTTCCTTTCAATTTCTCAGTCTGGTGTTAAGCTGCACTTTTCGCTGCAGCCAATACAACTGTCATGATATTTTTTTCCTTTTTTTAGAAGGGAGAAAAGAGGTCATCTTTGGTATGCTGATATGTTTCTTGCCCTTGATGTAGCAGTATAGATAACTATGCTGACAAGTGAGTGGTACTGGAGATCACAAAAAACCCAAAATTCCCTGACTGTGGCAATTTATAGATCTCCCTGGGGTTAATGTCTGTGCCTTCACCATAAGAGTAGCAGGGATGAAACGTCTCAATACTCTCTGCTAAAACTCGCTTCTGTTAGACAATTTGATAAGCAGTTATGCACTTTTTAAGGGGGGGGGAGACTGATGCAAACTTCCACAAAAATACATTCGAGGAGTACATTTTTGCACTTCCCACAGCACACTTGCCCCCTCCTTGAGAATCCCTACACCTCTTTCCAATCTCCACTTAGATTTAAAGAAAAGCACAAAAAGCCTTGGGGGCCCACTCTCTTCTCAATTGGAACATGTGCTGTGAGACGAGCTGATGACCCCAAAAAAAGCTCATTTAAAGAAGGCTTTTAATAGGACATCAATCCGATACCTTCAGAGCATTTGTAAAAGCCAGTGTGCCCTGGAACTATTTATGTAGTCCGATCAGAGAGAGGCAGAACCCTTCCCCCACCTGTGTGCATTGTGTGTAGCTCTTTGCCAGAGTGTGATGATTTTTTCTTTTTCCTCTGCGTAACCTTTGCCTCTGATGAGACTTCTTTTTAGTTCCAGTGTTTGTTGAAAGAGGAGTTTTGGAGTGTGGGAGTTCTGGTCAGTTGATTGGGTCATATTTTCTTAAATGCTAGAGAGCTCTCCCACTTGAATTGATTTTTCAATATACATATGTAGAAATTTACATTCCAGTCCATTACAGTCAAGGAAGAATTGCTTCATGTAGAGAGCGTGTTGGAGGGTAGCAAGGCCTACATGTACCTGTGTGGTGTGCAAAAAAAAAAAAACAGTGCAAATGATCCACAGCTAGATATCTCATTTGTTACAGTGCCAAGTGAACAACTCAACATCCCTTCCAGCTGCCCCAGGTCTCAGCCTCCCCAGGTGAATGGCTCCTGCCTCAGGGCTCCTGGGTCAAAGGTCACACCCATTTCCCCTCTTTCGGTTTCCTACAGCAGAGGTAATTTTACATCAGTGACACTAGGTAATTGGCTCTGGGATTCCCTATGAATAGTTCAAAGTGAGAATCTTGTTTGAGGGAGCATTGGAAGCCTCTGGCTGCAAGTGCAACCAATGCTAAGTTACAGAGTTGAAACGGTCCGAAGATGAATGAAACGGAGATTGAAAGTTATGGGCACATGATTGGTGGAGTATGCAATTAGGGAATTTTAGAGAATCCCCCTGTTTGAAATGGGGGATTCAATTTCAAATCTACCATTTGACATGGGCAAAAGGTCCTAAAGATTTCTTTCAAGATGGTGAGGTTGGGGTCTTGCATGCAGCTGTTAAAATATTGATTTAGGTTCTAAGAGGACGCTCTGACTTTTACATCAACCCTAAAACTGGTGAGTAAACCTGGCAGGATAAAGTGGCTATTTAAAATGAGTGGAAGTTCATGCACTCTTAAGGCAGTGTTTCACTCTTGGCCTTTAAGTGAAAAGAAATGCTCTATGGATGCAGTGGCAAACTTCCTTCAAAAAGAGTGGCCAAACTACTCAATAAAACTCCATGACGTCAGGACAGTCAGAAGAGTTCTGGTTTTTACTAGTCCAGGTTCCAGCACTGTGTGCCCATACCACATGCTTTTAAAGTTAATAATAGAGTTCTGTTTGATTGAAAGCCTTCAATGTTAGAATAAATGTAGCTCAGTCATGTTCTTGTAATCCATGAGGTGACAGGATGGCAGTAGATATTCATTTCTCATTTGTACATTATTGAAAATTCTAAGTAAATCAGTTTAACACAAGGAACTTATTTTATTACAAGTTGCATTGTGGAGAATAGCATATACATGTAGTGTGAATGTTATTGGCCCCATATTGGTACTTAGCTGTTTTGCAAGGCTCAGAATGCACATGGACCTCGCAAACAAATAACATACATTTCAGAGTAGTTTTGCCTTTATTTTTGGCCTCTCGATCATTCTACTTAATGACAGTTCAGTATTTTGTGGCTGTAGGCTAACATTCTTGTGTTATTTGCCCAATTCTCCTGTCAAAAATGATTAGCCAAATTAATTGGGACAACAAATTTGGCAATTAGCTTCTAATGAATTGCCAATAGTGTCTTGATGCTGCAACTCGAGACTGGGACCACTTGGAAATATGGTAGGGCCAAGATCCAGCAAAGCTCATTCAATTTGTCCTTGGGCTAGGTGGGCTAGACTTACCAGTAAATCCACACCAATACCATAAACCCACCCTCAGCATCATTATTGAAATACCCCTGTTCCCCCAGACACATCATTAGGGACCACAAATAGTGAATCACAGAGAGCCGTTCTGCAGAGAGCCACTTTCTCCTGCCTGATAAAATAAACAATTCCCTGACCACAGCAGTCTCCCCATTACCTCTGCAAATGCCCACTCTTCTAGGATCACCTGTTAACTGCACCTTGGCCAAAGAAGAGACAAGTCATAGGAAGTGCAGGGCCCATTACATGTTTATTTATACTCCAGAGGGTTTAACTGGACTTGCCTGACCAGAGAGACCCAACCCCATTGGATGAGTTTCCCTCCGTGTCCTTGGCTCAAATTGCTCCAAACCACACACCTTGGTGTGGTTTTTGGCTTTTGGTTCGACATGTATCGTGGACTGGTCATGGTACATGTGTAAGGTACATGTGCAAGGTACATGTACATGTGCAGGAGAATTACATACATGTACCCCCCCCGTTTGAGCAGGAACTCATCCATTTGACTTGGGAGTATTTTTCCCTTGATCACAGGTGGTAAAATTACCCATTTGACATGGATGGGGTTTAGTTGTGGCTGGGGTGCTTTCTCTCCAAAGTCTGTCAAGCCCCAATTTTCCAACCCTTTCTTGAAAGATAATTTTCCTGAATGTGTTCTTTTTTTTGAAACTGAATTGACTCATTTATTAACAGATTTCATGACAATTGGGCACTGGAATTACAGACACATTTACCTTGATTTTAGCCCAGGAAGAACTGCCGTTTTACCCTCTGGCAGTGAGGTAGTGAAGAGGATCTGCCTTCTTCAGATCCCAGACCTACAAGAAGAAATTTTTTGAAATGTTATTCAAAGATGATATGTAACTTTTATATCATTGGTCATTGAATTTGACACTGAATTGAACAATTTGTGTATTGCTTCGGTCACCGTACAGAACAATCTTTGTGGTACAGGTGAGTAAAACTTTTGCGGAGACAAAGCATAAGAATAATTGTTCCAGATGATCCATACAATTATGATGGCCCTGAAGGGACATAAAAATTCACAACTAGTTGTAAATATAGACCTTTTTACTAATAAATTCATAATTATGCATGGATGCTCACAAAAGGCCTTGGCGGCAAGAAGTGTTAGCAGGCCATTGAAAATGTACAGGGGGGCAGTTTTGATCATTTTCTCTCAGGTTTTCTGTCTTAATGTTCAGTTTTTTCTTCAGGAAATCCTATTAAAATTTAAAACCGTAACCGCCCAAAGGTTGCTGGACCTAACCTTCCCCCAATCACACAGACTTCAGCACCTTGGAAAAACACCCTTACCTCACAGTACCCAATCCCACAGACTTCAACAGTAGTACTCCTGCTGCAACAGTACCCAATCACACAAACTCCAACAGGTCTTTACCTGTGTAATTTTGTTTGACTGGGTACAGACGGCCTATTGCACAGTACAAAGAGTTTGGACAGGCAGTACCTATTCAAACAAATTCGCACACCATCATGCTGCATTGTGGTCAGAAACAAGGAAGATTGTCCTTCTTATGGTAATTATTACATAATTTTGCATACTACCTAACGTACTTACATTTCAATGGGAAGCTTTCTATCATTACATAATCTTTAAAATACAGTACTTATTTGAAATTCTTGATGGTAAAAAGTGAGAGTGCCACAGTACCCATTCAGTCAAAATGCAACAGGGTATGTGCAGGCCCACATTTCCCATTCACACATATAATAATTAAACACCAGATAATAAGCTACCAGAACCCAGTACCACAAACTCACACACTTTACTGGTGTTGAATTCTGTGTGGTTAGGGAAGGTCAGGGTTTCAAATGTTTTTTTTTGCTATTAGGTTCTGATCTAAGCAGAATTTTTAGTTCTCTGTAAAAAAGATTTTACAGTCGTAATTTTTCCTGTGAGCACGAGATTGCTATACTTAAGCCGGTCTCCTTTCGTGCTATTTTATACCAAAAATGATTGAAAAGGATTCCTGTTCATTTTAGATGGCCTGCTCACCCTCCTTGCTGCCAAGGCCATTTGTGTACACGCATGCATAATTATGAGTTTATTAGTGAAAAGGTCTATTTGTGCGACGTCATGAATTTAGTCACAATTACAGTAGTTGTGAGTATTCGTGCAACATCATGAATCATTCACGACTACTTGTGAGTATATTTGCGATGTCGTGGATTTTTTTTTTGATTAGTTGTGAATATTTTCATCATGTGCATTATATCATGACCAGTTGTGAATATTTTTCCAGTAGCTTGGGGTGTAAATGGCGCTATTACAAAATGGTGGGAAGTTACACTTGCCACATGATGCAGGACATTGATCCAAGAAATGTGCTTCGTCGTTGATCCTTGCTGTATGGTCCTTTGTAAATCGGTTATCAGGTCAGACTCTTCATGCTAACACAAACCTAGACTGGCTCCCTGCTGAAGACCCTGACTATAATGATGATTAAGCTTTTGCTTTGGATACTAGATGACATTGTCAGTGGGGCAAATATCAAACCCCTCAAGTTACTGGGGAAACATTCACGACAATTACATGTAGTTGTGAATTTATTCAATTGTCGTAAATTTATTCACGACTAGTTGTGGAAAAATCATGATGCCGCACAAATAACCACAACTAGTCACAAATAAGGTCACAACATTGCAGAAAATATTCATTACTAGTCTTGAATATTTACGTCCCTTCGGGGCCACCATAAATAATCGAAACACTTGCTTTGAAAAAGGTATCTCTTCCTTACAGGCCAGTAAATGCTCATGAAATATTAAACACCTCTTTCCTGAATTTGTTTTCAGTTGTAGTTTACAGCAGTGCCTTTTGTTAGATGGAAAGCCATTGGCCTGGAAAACATCTAGTTTGATTATTCAGATATAGTGGCTAGTGATACCTTGCATTTATATACACCTATCATTTATTTTTAGACCCACCCAGTTTTTTTCAGAGGTTTCTACTTTGTTCAGATCTAATGAGCTGTGATTTGCTGTTTATAGATTGCTATTTTGAGCCCGGGAAACCTGCTTGGGAAATTCAAACCAGTCTATTTGCAGCTGTTCAGCTACCAAGTTTAGAAACAGACTATAAACAAAAACCAGATTGTATTTATGATGATCAACCGAAGTTGTCTTTAAGGTTCTCAGAAAGAATGCTACAAGTCCGTGGGCTTTCTTAAAAGAATCCACTCACTTTCAAGGGTATCAATGACAGAGAGAGTGAATCACGGCTAATTTTAGACTGCAGAAGCTCACAACAGACAAAAAATCCACATGGTATTTCCTCTACAGTAATGTCACAGTGAGGCATTCACATTACATGTGGTCTAGTCATATTGTTGTGGTTATTAAAACTGACATGTACAGTGAATGAGTCCAAACTAAGTTTTAGTTGGAAAGGAATGATTTAATGTGGAAAAGTTAAGGAGGAAATGAGATTAAAGTACACTTAAAGATTTGATTTTCTAGACTTTTCGAAGCAAGTTTTCTGACTGAGTCACGTCTTCTGGGCAATAAAAGAATTTTAGAGTGGGATTTGAATTTGCAACCCCAGAACACTGTCTAGGCCCATGCTACAGCAAATTTTAATTTGACCTTGGCAGTCTCTCAACTTTTCACCCTCTACATTTTGGAGTACGGTGATCTGTCATCTGTCTGCAACATTAGTAACTTTTTTTTGTAACGTTAATTTTCCCACCATGGTTTGTAATGAATGTTGTTGATTTATTTTTTATTAATTCAAATCTTTTCAATTAATAGGTTTAATGTTAATAATCTTTGAGGCATGTAAAAATTATTCACTTGCCTCTAAGGTAAATGTTACCCCTCTGTACACTATAGGAATGTGTTTTTAGGAGCATAGTAAAAAAGATAGAGAAGGAGACAGTGGTGTTTTGCTGAAACAGTGAGTTTTCCCCTTACCAGTATGTGTTGAACTTTTCTGCTTCAGTAAGATGTGATTACTCCTACATGGCAAAACTGGGGCCAAGAATCACTTTAGAAAGGCCATCAACCATGGCAATGCAACAAGTCAATTTCAGTTGACATCCTTAAGTCTGGTCACATAAATTACCTACATTTTGGGGATAAGGTCATTGATATGCTTCTGCTCCGTGGCATCTGAGTGATACCAAATCAATCATTGGTTTTAAATTTGATGGGAGCGAAAAAAACTACAACTGTTACCAAGTCATGCACCCAGTGACCTATTTTCAGGGGCTCTTGTTCTCCTCTGATTTATGCACGGGCACCTGTCTAATAAACTGGAGGGGAAAAATGCATCCTTTCTGCACATGTGCAGAAAGGACACATCTGTGCTTATGAAGTGTCACATTAAAAGTACATGTGCACATTTATTTGACAGAAGTTACCAAGGTCATTTCAATTTGCTTGTTTACGTACAGTGTATTTCTATTTTGACATCTGACTATAACTGTTACTGCTCTCCAGTTTTAAGGTATGTCTGTCCCCACTATCAAGGGTAAAGCTCAATCTCTGCTGGTCACATCTACTTATAATGTTTTTCTGTTCCACTGGGTTCACAGTTTTTTCATGTCATTACCTTAAACCTAGCCAGTTACACATAGATGCCGCAAGGAGCACTCTTCAGGCATTAGCCTTAGTGAAGTTTTGTAGTGCATAAAACTTGTTGATTTTCTTGCCTGATGCTTGTAATCCGATTCCAAGAAAGGTCCCATGCTACAGAAGCTGGTCTGAACTTCTTTGTAAAGGCCTTCAGTCTCCAAGAATCAGATCAGCTACTCGTCCTCCTTCCCTTCTCTTCTAAGTGGTACATAAAAGCGTTGATATGTGTCTGCCTATCATTAGTTGTTGTCACCAGAGGGCAGGCTTCAGGTAATGACATGACATCATGCTGTAGTGATGACACTGCCTCCAAGGTCCTTCACTCCAGAAAGATCCCCCCCCCCAAAAAAAATTGCACAGCCCTGGTACATTCCCATCCCATGCAGTCCTTTGGTGCAGACCACCACTGTTTTGAAATCTTGAATTGTGTTGGCAGATGCAGCCCGAACCCCCTTTCAATCCTCCATCTCAGGAGACGTCTAAATAAACTCCTTCGCCTGCTTAAGTCAACCCCCCTCTGCTTTCTTAGCTCACTCGGGAGGGATTTTCGCCAGCACTTTCCCCGAGTTGTATCTCTAGGTTATTGTTTATAACGTTGGCTGTATGCCGGTAGAAACAGAGCTCGGAGGAACAGGAAGGGTGAAATAATTTGAGACCCACCGCAAAGTAATGTTTGGATGGCATTGGGACGCTAATCTTCATCTTAACTTTTGACCCGTCCCTCCTTGAACAGAATTTGTTAGTTCAGGTGATTTTTTTTTCCCTGCAAGATATTTGCAGTCTGGTAAATTAACACCACTGGTGGGTTATTCCTTCTTTTGCCTATCGTGATACAGAGTCTCTAGTCAAGAGTGATGTTGGTTTTGAACTTGCTTCATCCAAGACAATGTATTAATAGAAAACGGAGAGGTGTCACAGTTTGGATGATTTCTCACTATTGTTTCAAGAAAATCAGCTTTAAAAACAAAGAGAGCCTATTACTTTGAACACAACTAGGAACTGTTCATTCCGTCATCATTCCATCTTGAGAACCCTTAAAAGTTTCATTCAAAGAGAATTAATTGTTCTGAAAATATTGAGAATTTAGATGGATTAGTTTTCTTCACTTTTTGTAAAATTGGTGTTTATCAGATTTTCCATCTAAGCCTGCAAGAAACAAAAATCCAGTAATAGAAAAAGTTGGGAAGTCTTTGTATCATCTTTATTGCTCCAAGAATGACAGAGTTTGGCCCTTGTCTGTACAATCGTGTACATAGTACCTCTAGAAGTTTGCCAGACAGACAACCTCCACAATCCAGCACTTTATTTTCAAGTGCTTCTCTGGTTGAAAACCCCAATTTGTATGCACTTTATGCTTCAGAACTTGGCACTCGGTTTTACAGGAGTCTCTGAACACCCAGGTTTCATTGCCAGAATCCGTATTAAGTGTCACTTTTCATTCCATCTAAAAGCTAAGTTGGGGTCAAAGGTTTGTCGGAAGCAGGGCACTCCACAGTTATTTGATGTTATCTGAGAAAACTACAAGCATTAAGTGGCTCTGCTGCCATGTGAGTGGAATCCGGGAGTTCAGTGGTCTCAAGTGTTGGTTAGATGTATAGGAAAGGTGATCTTCAAGTAAATTTTAATATGACTGTCCAATGAAAAAAAATCTGTCTGTGTGTAATCCTCAGAAATGCTAGCCGGGCATCATGTAGACCTTTAGCAGTGTGTAGCCAGAACAAGGGTCTATTGCCGTTATTGGAAGAGTTGTTGGTGAAGTACAAACTCAGGCTTTGTACTGAGAAGTACCACACGGAATCCTTGAAGTTAAAACATTGTGGAAAGGTCCCAAGAAAATACATTGACTGGAACATTTGGACGTGTGTGGGGGGAGGTGGTTGGCAAATAGCTGTTTCCAAATGTTTCATACAGTTAATACAATAAACTGTACAAATAAAACATCATCCTTAAACATCACATGAAATCTGGAGGTCAGTGCTGTTGTACCAGCATAATCAACAAATTCCCTGTCTGTTGCAATCAAGGTACTTGGTAGCTGCAAATAAAAATATTCCTCTCATAAGAATACCATTGAAGTCTGAATATTCCTTATTGGAATTTCTTTGCATAGGCTACTCTGCACTTGGAAATCCCCACTGGCATGTTTGCTGTGTGGTAAGAAATAATTCCTGAAATTGAAGCTTGGGTTTCCCTTAGCCTCGCATCTGACCCACATGTATTTAATTGAATTCAATTGGGTATGACCTTCTGTAATATAATGCCAGTCACTGCATTTTACGTGGCACTTAACGTGGAAAATTGAAGGCGTGGCACTCCAATTTGGGTTTGCTCAACCAAAGTCCTGGTTTTAATGGAATTTTTGATTGGCTTTTACTTGGGAAAAGAGCCAAAAGGGTGATTTTGAAAGCCAACATGTGCTTTATACAACTACTGTTCACTTTATACAGGAAAGCGTTTCACCTTTTCCAGAACTTTTTATTCCCTTTTTGTAATCAAAATGTGATCAGTTGGAAATGTTTTTTTTCATTTGGGATTTGGGATTCTCTTCATTGTGCCTTTAGAGTTTGTTGTCATTCTGTTTACAGTTCAAAGCAAGTGTTGCATTTGAGACTGGTTGAACTTGTGGAAATCAGTTTTAAATGTGGCGGGGGTGCTACATTTCGAATTAACTATTACAAAAGATGTTGGGGATTCCTGGCAAAAGATTAGTATCTGTATTGTTAGGCTGTAACAAGTGGAAAGACAAATCTTACCCTAGACATTTTGGTCTTCATCCGATCCTTACCCCAAAAAACCTGAAAATGTGTAACCAGTTCCCATGACCTGCTGATGTCTCCATTTCCCAGTTTAACACCCCCAAAAGTTTCCGCTTTGGGGTGATTTATCTTCTCCCTTAAAATCACTTGAACAAAGTAGCCCTGTGATTGATATTTAAAGACTTGAGGGAGCAACTATATGATGTTACATTTGTATGATTAATTTCTTCTGTATTGGCCCCCAGGTATGGTATTCTCATCAGTAAGCCACACTGGATGGCGAGGGAGCTCCTGTAGGTTGTCCGACAGGTTTTCCCAGGATTCAATGGGTGGCTGCCAGGAGACCAATAACCAAAACCTAGTGCCCGTTGATGCTGTCAGTTCCATTGGACGGGATCCTCTGTCACAAGCCATCAATCAAAATCTCTCTTGAATTGTCGACAGTTCTTCAGGAAATGACATTTTCCCCCTTCCAAAAAAACCCCTGAGAGAGAGCACTTCCTACTTTCAGCCACAACTGTAAAAGAAAAAATGAAAAAGCCATCGTTGCCCTGGTAATTTGTACACGTTCCACTGATCCTTTCCTGGGTCACGACATCTCCTTGTTGCTCAAATATGAGTCAGAGTCCCTGATCTAAAAACCAGACCTGGACTCTTTTGCTCCCTATGGGTCCACAGCATCAGGCAACTCCACCGAGGTCTGGCTTCTGGACCCCTACCACAATGCACTTAAACGGCGCTATTATAGCCCCCACTAATCCATCAATACCTCTCACACCTTTTTTGTGGTGAGCAGGGTTTGTTCGGGGGCATCCATTCCCTTCTCAGGCGCTCTGTCAGGCCAAGGAGTTTTCCCCCACAGAGAGGTGCACTCAGCCCCAGTCTTCCTGCTGCGTGTGCCTCTCTCTCTCTCTCTGATTCGGCTCGTAATCCATCATGTGCTTCTGTGTTGTCACTGGTTCGGTTTCCCCCTTCAACACAGCACCTCCTAAATGCTTCTCCATCTGTGACTTTCATGTGATGTCAGCAGTCAGTCAATCAGAGCCAAAATGTCAACTTTTACTTGTCTACTTCCAATAAAGGTAATGTTCTAAATGGAAGACAACCCAAACAATTCATTCCAGCAATGTTTTGGTGGGGTTGTTGGTCAGTTCTTCTGGACATTCATTTTTGCCTCTGCACCCCACATACATGTCCACAAACTTTATTATCTGATTTAACATGAAGATTACTCTCAAAAGCTCTACCTGTGTCTCAAGAGGTCCATGCCCCTGGCTGAGTGCCCCTGGTTGGGTGCCCCTGGCTGGGTGACCCGCCATTTCAAATATACACAACCTGTATGCATGTACAAGCCCAATTTGCCATCTTTTGGTGCTCCTCCTGAAAATAGATGCGCAGTCCTAAGTGCCCCATTGGAATCTCATGAAATTGTGGGTCTCTGACAACAGAGTGGATCATAAACTCATTGCAAACTTCAGTTTTGCAACTTTTCATTGGATTAACTGATTCCCAAATTTTCAACTTGTCAACTCGTTTATGCCATTACGAATTTATTAAAAATAACACTGTACAAAATGTTGTGTGGTTGGGAATTTTGTCTTTCTGTAATTCCCAGTTGTTCACCTGGAGTGTTTTCAGCACATCTTTTCTTCAAGTTTGCTTCTGCAATAATGCCAACTTGCCAAGGTAGCCATAAACTAACAGCATCTGTTTCCTGCGTCACTTCCTGCCTTTCTCAGCTCAAACATCTTATCCATTGCTAACAGGTCTGTTACTCAAAAATGTCCTTCTCAAAAACACCCAAAAGTAATAACAAGAAAAACAAATTTCCAAAACAGCCTGAAAATGCGTAGATACACCTTCACCTTAATCCTGCGGGCCTACACCCCAACCAGGGGGCACCCTCCACCAGTACATATGCATCGTGTGTTTAAATTACGACAAGACAGAATGTACTCTGACCTGCATGATTTGTCTGCCAGACCAGCCGTCTGCTGTGAATTATACGGCCAGCGATTGCTGGATAACTCTCACTTCCCCTCGCTCCCTCCATCCTCCCCCCCCCAACTTTTGTTTTCTGCATCAGGAACATGAGACGGTTAGCTAACTTGTCCAGGCTGCTTTCAACTTGCCCTGGATGTAAAACTCATGAATTGGCAATCAGGCCCAAATTTGATCTTCCTCTTTCGACCAATATAATTTTCCCATGATGGCTTTTGGCTGGATGGAAAGAGTCCCAATGATACCCACCACTCATAATTATTCCACCTGGACTTCCAACCCCTTAAATCAGCAAATTCTTGCCAGTGATCCATGCATTTTCTTGATGTAGCTACATGTACGTTGTAAAATGTCACATGTACACAGATGCATGTACCGGTACACTATACAGAAAGGCAGTTCCTTGGTCAGTCCACTGGAACAATCATAGCTGCAGTGACAGTTTACCATGTAAAGTGTAAATTTTTATTTCAAAAGAGAAAGAATCCTTTCAAGCGAAAAAATCATGAGTTCTAAAGAAGGAAGAGACAGGATGGTGGTAGGATCCCCTTTTTTGATACGTAATAACCATTGACAGAAATTTCATATTCTATGTTTCCATGTCTCAGTTTGTCTTCTGACCAACTAGCATCTTGTAAACCCCCCTTCCCCGAAAACTGATAATTCATTTGGGAAAATTTTGGTCCTTTTTTTTTAGAACTTCAGTATGATTACTTGGCTGTGGCCTAATTTGTCAGAGGGTCAGACAGATTCCATTCTTTTTACTGTAGACTTGAACATGCATCACTGTGGAATGCCTCTACTGCAGACAAACAGATTAATGCCCTCCATCTTATTGATGAGCTTACCAGGTTGTTTCTAGTGTGCAGAAAACAACATTAAACTCAATTTATCGACACCTGGGAACTCTGCAATTTCACAGATGTGATAGAAAGGAAAAAAATATGTCCATGTGCATTTGTCATTCCTGGAAAATATTAATAGACACAACTCTGCAAAAAACCATCCAGAAAAGAGGAGCAAGCCCAAAAAAATCAACAGACAAATCGGAAATTGCTCTGGATATCCCTGGGAAAGCAGTTCAGTAATTATTTGTTCTGGCAGATTAACCTTGAGCTTCCGGCTGAGAGCTCCCAACCAAGCAGCCCCAACTGAAAAGGGTTCTAAGGTGACCAGTGTTCACTGCAGCACCTGGTATGGGGAGGCCTGCTGACACACTGAATGGTTTTACAAGAAAGAGTTCTTACCCCATGAGTTTCATTCTTTCTTTCTTTCTTTTTTTTCCTTCTCCATGTGCTGCTCATGTTGAAACCAACAGCATAGGGCCGGCAAGAGTTTTGGCATTTTTTATTGGGGTCTCCCGCTATCTGCATTGTTTAGCTTTGTATGATAAAAACGCGCACTTTCTCAGAACTACGGTACAGGCTATATGTGGCTTGTCTGTTCTGAAGCTTGTATTATGAGCTGTTTCTGGCACCGGCCGAAACAGCTCTTTGTTTTGAACTAATGTTTGTCCCCGACCTGTTGATGTTTGGCTATGGCAGGAGACCACCCCTTGTCTTACCTCTCTCTTGTCCCTCTCTCAGTACCTTTTGATTGAACTGGGTCAAGTTGGGCTTGGAGGCATGAGCATGGATCTTCTGTGGAGCAGCTGGGTTTAGTTTGGATGCATTCTGACTTGCTGTGATCTGCTGACAGTAGGTCTTTGCTGCTCAAGGTGGTAGAAATATGTCGGTCATGGTCAGCTAAATGGTTGGTTTATTCCAATGTCTTGCTTGGCCCCCCCAACTTGCCTCCCTCTTGTATCTCATCCCTTCCTTCAATTACAAAGTCTTCTGTTTTTACTGGCTGACCATGTCTGGCTGTCTGGCTCATTTATTGTAAGCTGATGGATTTTTGTAGGTGACTTTGGATTGACTCACTTCAGGTAGTACAGTGGAGCTGACCGACTGGATATACTGACATAGGCCCGCTGAACGGTTGGCCAGCACACTATTATACACGTGCATCCAGTCCCTGTTATGACTTACAAGATCCTCTCTCCTTAATTTTCAAGCTGTTTGAATGGAAACACATGATATATCCCTTTCCTCCCAGGAAGCAGCTACTGAATGTGGGAGCACTGCACCAGCTGTTGCACTGAAAATGTTGTCAGGGGTCAGGTCTTTGTACCGGAGCTGGCAAAGGGGTTTGTACGTGATGCAAAGCCATCACCTGATGCATTGCATTGTGCACCGCATCCGGCAGACAGATTCAATTCAAGCCCATCTAACCACCCCACACTGAAATCATGGAAAGATTACACTTTAAGTACAGTCAAATAAACAGGCCACCATGATGTGGTGTGTAATTTTTTTTTTTTTTTTAAGAAGGTCCAGAGCTGTATGTGGAGGTAAAGCCTAGCCTGGAGTAGGATGATGTAGAGAAGATGATGATTCAGCCAAGGACGTTGATCATTGCCTTCTGGAGGTGGAGGGATTAGGGTAGGAAATGGTCTCCTCAGACCTTAAGCAGCATCAACAAACAAGAGCTTATCATAGCTGTAGTCTTCCTTGAGCTTGGCTTCTTGTACATTGTAGTTTTCCAAGTCTGAATTTTATTTGTCTTGCCTTCTTGGTGTGTAACTTTCCAGCATGAGCAGACTCATACTGGGAACAGTGAAGCTCAAGTCAATGCAGCCATATTGTACAGTGACGCAAAGCTGTAATGCCATCAACTTTATGTGATACAAGGGTTAAATTTACAGGGAAACTTACATGTACATGTACATGCCAGTAACATTTCTGACAAAAATAAGTCCTGAAATCGAATCCTTTTCTTTTAACATTTTACCCGTCCTGGTAAACCCCTCAGAAAAATCTGTGTTATGCTGATTCATTGAGCAAAAGTAATAGTGTGCATAGTTACTCAACCAGTGAAGGGTAATCATGTGCTGAAACTAGTGCATGTACACATACAGATACATGTAGATCGGGCATAATGTAGGTCAGGTGTATTCTACTCACTGACCCTGACTCAGCCTAGTGATCACCAGTATAGACTGTGACAGGTGACCAAGAAGGAACCATGGAGGAATAAGAACACACCTTAGACCAACAGTACTTCAGTTCGTCTATGAAAATCTATTACATAAGATGAGAGTGTTTCAGTGATGGATAAAGCCTTTTGTTTTTGAACAGCAGTACACATTTTAACTTCACATTGGCCTGAAACTTAAGTGAGAAGTCAACAGTTGGTCGACCTTGTTAAAATTGTTGCATACATGTACGTGTAGTTTGCCCAAATGACTTTTTTCCAGATCTTTGGTGGGGGGAGGGGTACAAAATGGATGTTTTTCTCAATCTTTAATCCCAACATCGTCCATCCTCCTAGGAAAGGTGAAAGAGCCATTTCTAAAATGCTGCAGCTTTCCATGTCTTAAAAAAGCAACATGATGGGGGCATTGGCCCCCCCTCTCTCCATCACTCTATATGTGCCTCTGGTTTGGCCATTTTTTTATGCGATCAGATGAAATGGCTACACATGGACTCTGCTTTCTTCCTCACTTGTGATGGGGAAGGGATAATATTTGGAAGGGGAAAGTGAGAGAGGTGGTTTCTTCCATTGTGTCGTTTTATGTTTCACTGAGATATTTTTGTTTCAGTTTACAGAACAGGATTTTTAAATGATAGTTGTTAATTAAGGGCACATGTATCTGGGATGTGCTTACCGTGCGTGCTCTTAGTGCGGAAGAGGGAATGTAGTATGTGTGTTCTTTATTCTTCAGTGCACGTGTTGAAGACAAACAAACAATTGAAACCAAGTATTTAATCTCCCCCCCTCCATCCCCAAAAGTTTACACTACATTATCTGAAAATGTTTTGTTTAATATTCAAAAAGACGTGGAAATTCAAGTATCCCTAAACAAGTTTTTCTTTCAAAAAGTCAGCCCAGCAAAAATTTCATCAGGAACTGTGACGACAACTGAATCTTTATTTTAAGTTGACTGCTTGGCCTTCAGATGTTGTTTTTTGCTTGCTTACCTGCTGATCTGTTTGCTTAATTAACTGTGTGAGTATGTTATCTGTGCCCCCCCCCTCCAACTGTCTCGGCACTTTTCACCACGAGGCATTTAACCCAAAGCTTTTCTCTTCAAGAATAATATTTCTCCTGCCAGTAATGAGTGCTGCTAGGATCTGGTCAGGATCCCTGGACTCTGAGCAATTACTGGCAATAGTATCTCTGTCATCGGCCCACAAATTTATGATATTGGCAAAGCCACCCATTTGAACCCAAATGCCAGACCTGATTGCAAAAGTTCCTCCTCGGACCTGTCGGTCCCTACCCCATTGATTTGACTTCAGTCAGAGTTCGCATCTCAATCTGTCAGGACGATAATTGTTTTATTTATGTGAAGTTTTTTAATGCTGCTAAGGGAGTGATATTTTTGGAATCTGCTAATCACGCAGGAATGTCAGGGTTATTTTATGCTGGAGGATTGATGAGGTTGAATGACCTGCCAGGGGCTAAGCTAATGTACGTGAAGCACAGACACCTGCTTAGCATAGAATATTAAAATATATGCTCAGCAAAAACAGGTTGCCGGCCAAAGTGCATGCAAGGTGTAATAGTTGAAATTGGCTCACTGCTCTCTTTTTGCTCAGCAAATAAATTTGCTAAGCAAACTTTTCTGACAGTCTGCATGAAATGTTGTCATGCAGTGTCACTCAACATGTTTGTTAACCGATTTCAGCAGATTTTTCATTATCACGAATTTTTTATGCTGTTTGGGATCGCGGAGTTTTGGTAATATTTCCCGATGCCCGAGCAGCTAATGCTGTGGCTGCTAATGTCACTGTAGAAAGCCTGTATTCCAATCTATTGGCTGTGGGAAATGGTTACAGGCCACTAGGCGGCAAGAATTGTGAGCAGGCTATTGAAAATGTACAGGGGTATGACTTGGATAATCATTTCCTCTCAGGTTTTCTGACTTTGTTCCTTTTTTTCTTGAGAAAATCCCATTTAATCATTTTTGCTATTAGTTTCTAATTTAAGTGGAATTTTCAGTTCTCTGTTAAAAGATTTTAAAATCGTAATTTTTCCTGTGTGCACGAGATCATCATTTCATTGTTAGTGTTCTTGGAACCAACCTGTGCATTTTGTAAAAACACGTACAATGTACTGTACATGTATACTGTACATGCATGTACATAGCTAATCATTGAACTTGGTCATAGTTTGGAGTACTACTGAAAAAAATGGTATCCACCTGTTGTGTTTGGGGTTGTACAAGACAAAGTGCAGATTTCAAAGAGAAAGAGACCTGGTTCTTCAGATTTCCCAAGTGCAGAAAGCAGCAAATCAAATGGGTACAAAAACCATGCAGGTAGATTGAACATCAGTACGTGTTTTTACAAATGCGCAGATTGGCTCCAAGAACACAAACGATGTAGTTTATGTTGCTTATGATTGAAGAAACGACAATCTTGTGCGCACAGGAAAAATTGTGATTTTAAAAATTTTTTACAGAGCACTAAAAATTCCACTTAAATTAAAAACTAAATGATTTAAGGGATTTTCTCAGTCAAAAATCCTGTGAGAAAATGATCATTGAAGTCACACCCCTGTACATTTTCAATAGCCCACTCACACTTCTTGCCACCAAGGCCATTGTGCACACGCATGCATAATTATGAACTAGTGAAGAGGTGTATGTTTCTCCCATTTCACAATTTAAAGTCATTCAAGATTTGTTTGATGTAACTGATTTAAAGATCCGAGTTTGTTGCATTGATTAAGTCCTTTAAGTCAGAGTCCAGAATTGACCTTGACATTGACACATCTGTTGATGTCACTGCAATGATTATGTGTGCTTGCCAAGTGGCACAAATTGGGTCACAACCTTCTCCCCGGGTTTTGGTCTGCTGTTGCATTATTCAAAATAGGTCTCTCTCTCTCTCATGATGTCACTTCCTTCAGATTAACAAATGTATCAGCATTTTAGACACATTTTTGTGACACATCAGCTGTGCCGTATTTCAAAGATATCATGATCAACCATGTGCACGTGTAGAGGACATTTACACACTGCACACACAAACACCTGTTGGCGTTATACAGTTGTAGTTTTCCTACAAAGTGGCAAAAATGACAAATATGACAATGATCTGTGTGTCTGAAATATAATAGCATTTGTTACACCTGTGGGAAAGTGGTTTTGCTAGTTTAGTCAGTCAGTCACAGTTTGCCAAGAACCAGGAGGCAAAAACTGTGACTGTAGCAAAAAGAAAGACTCGTTTAATCAGAAAGACTGGTATTAAAAGTTGATTTAGCCAAACCACAAACCTTAAATCCCATCAGCGATGAAAAACAGCCACCCAGACATTGTTGCGGGGCAGAATTTAACACTATCAATTAGTGAGAGCTATGGTGAGAGCTACATGGCTGTAACACAAAAAAATGGTGGCAGGAATTCCCTCTCCCGCTGGACAGAAAAACAAATTTCTGCAGCAAGCCAAACATTTGGCCTCTAGCCCAGGGCAACAAAAATGTTCCTCAGAGAAAAGCCTGGTGTATATTTTCATCCTTAATGTAAAATAAAAGACACAGATTTTTTTTTGGGGGGGGTAGAAATTATTAACCTACTTTCAGAACCCTTTCAGGAGGTCAAGTTGTTAACTTCACTAATTGGACAATTGTTTTAGCTCAGGGGCTGAAGTGGTCCGTAGTGATTATTTTGTCACAACAGTGCTTCCAGGCGTAGCAAAAGATGAGGAAGTGACACTTCCAGTTAAGAAAAGATGAGGAGGGAAACTGCAGGGCGATATAATCAATGGTTTTTAATGCAGAAATCGGGAACAGGTCATGTCTTGAAGGTAAAGACTTGGGAATCCAATCAACACACAATCAAGGGAGGATAACATTTATGAAACTTCTTTTACACATTTCCTCCATATGCCAATTCTGAATCTAACCTTGGCCCTATTTTGGCCTCTTACTTATTCCCCATCCTTTCCAGACAATGTTACCGGGGTTAAAAAATCTAACTTCTCCACACTATGGTTGTACTGGTCAACTCATCTGTAGCCAGGCAAATTAATCCCAAAAGCCTTTTTACCATATGCCTATTAAATCCTCGCTGCAGTATGTAAGGCCCCACCAAGTTGAATGAACCCTTCATTCTGGCCTCCTGCCAAATTCATCACCATCAAGGAAGCGATCAGTGAGCACCCCTCTTCTTACTACTCCAGGCCCAAACTTTACACCTTCCTAGTTCCTTTCTCTCTCACCCATCCCCCCCTTCAATCTCCCTCCTCAAACACAGGGTAAAGTAAGCACATCTCTCTTAGCTGTCCCCTGCAGGGGCGTGCAATTTCCTTGGCAGCTCAGCAGCTGGTGATCGGCAAGGCGTTTATGTTTGGGGTTTCCTGTCAAGAGAGGTAATGGGACATGGAAGAGCTGGGAGCAATCCAAGGCCAGTTCCGAGGAGCTGCTTGGAGTGTAAAATGTAAAATAACCAAATTTGCAGCATTTACTCTGTAGCACATCTGCATGAACATGTAGCATCTGCAACATGAACTAGTCACCAGTTGCAACGCTTCACAGCCAGAATTGGTGTCTGTTAATGTTACAGAAGTAGGATGAATGTGTTTGCTGAGCTAGTTTACTGATTGTAATTGGCCATTTTGGCTAAGCCAAAACTGGTCATGCTTTGAACTAAGGCACAAATAGTTTGTCAGACATTTCACTGAATTCCAAACCTGATGGTTAACATTCCCCTTAAAACTTACGTTATAGGTAGTGTACTGCAGTATATCTCTGGAAAGCCTTTATATGTTCTCCCAGCAGTTTAAAAAAATCACTTGTAGTTGGACTATTGATTTTACTCTTAGCTTCTAGTCTCATGTTTGCTAAGACTGTAGAAAAACAAGCCCGTGAAATTGAAAACCAATGAATATGGTAAGGTGAATCTTTTCCTGCTTAACGTCCTCCAGAAATTCACCCCTGCAGCTAGGGCCCCCCTCTCAGGAGTGGGAGTTGCTCGTAGCCCAGGCCCACACTACCTTTGCACCACACCATTTCCCCCCGGCTTGCCTGCCCAGTACCCTGAAGTTGCCCAACCCCTCTAATTGACCACCTGCGCTACGAGAGCCACCCATGACCGCAGGCCGGTGTTAACCTATCATATAAGAGGTTAATGCTGGTCTATGAGTACTGGAGCCTGCCTGGTTAGCACACGTAAAACAATTTGCTGGGAAATTAACCTCATTGATTTGAATTTGGGAGCCCTTTAAAGCTGACACCTTGCCAAGCACTAGACAGATTTTCAAAATGAGTATTTCATTGGTTTCAAGTACGGAGAAAAGGTGCTAGATCTACGGATTTTATAAGCGAGTTCATATCAGGTTTAGTATTTAAATATTCGGAAAAGTTTCGAGATTCAGTGTCTAGGCCTTAAAAGATTCTGCAGTGAGAACCATCCAGATGTTATTCACTGAGTCACTGACTTTTCATTTCAAAAATTAGAATTTTGGGTATCAAAGCTGAGTATACAGGTGCATGCACTGTGAACTATGTGAAAAAGAGCAGAGTGCAAGTGTGTCCTTTTTGGCTCAATAACATCTTTTGCTCTTGATGCATGTACCCACATGTTGATAATTTTCCTACGGTGAATTGAATGTTTAGGAGTTTTGTACATATATGAAATTTAACAAGTGTTATTGTGTCACTGGTGTGAGTGGGGTTTTATTGCATTTGTTAAATTGCCTTTTCTGCTCTTGCGGTCTCAGTCATTGGTCATTTAAGGACTCCTAAGTGCCTCTGGTCCACAATTAAAATATCAGTTCTTTCTGAAGTATTTTAAAAAATTGTTTGACATGTACCCAGGCCATTCATGGAACTCTGTTTGCTTCGTGCTGTTTGGTCACTCAGCGGCCGACCCAAGTGCAACCCTAGCACACACTAGCCCGCAACCAAACCCTTTGATATAATTTAGCCTGATCTGACAGATTCTGGAAGTGGGTGGGTATGATTTGTAGGCTAGACTTGTCTCAAGTCCTCTTTTGTCAGTTGTTCCCCGGATCCAGCCACTGTTGAAGACTAAAAACTAACGTGGAAATTCTGTGTGTTGGCTCTTGTACCGCCTGAACACAAGCGGAGTGCCAAAAGTGCAAGGGTATTTAGGACAGGATGAGTGGGGTTCCAAGTCCTGATTTTTCTGGAATTGTCCATTATATTATCCCCTGAACTTGTGAATTTGTTTTAACATGTTTTGCTTTTTCTTAGGACTAGTTTGGGCAGATGTTTACTTGATTGAGTTTTTTTTTGGTTTTTTTGGGGATTTTGTCAATTGACCATTTCTAAAACTGAATACGCAGATACCTTTGTGCCCCTTTCTTTTCTGAAATGATGATCCTACTTCTTATCTCAATCCATCTGTGCTCAGTCATATGCTGAATATAAACTCTCTCTAACCAAGGGTGTATCTAGAACTCCATTTATTGTTATTTTTAGGAGGGAGTACCATTTTTGGGGGGGCAGAAACCATAAATATTTGAAATTTATTTTTGTGACCTTTTTACAGGGGAGACAAAAACTAGCCCCAAAATTGCCCTTCGTTTCTTAAAAACTAAACATGTTTTGGTCCTTTTTGGGGGGTGGGGTGGGGACATGACCCCTTGCCCTCTTCCACCAAATCTGCCAAAGCCGACATGGTTTAAGCAGTGTGACACCTGTAATATACATGTACATGTAGAAGTGCTTTGACAGTTATTTTTAACACATGGTTGAGTTGCAGTAGATGTACAGGTTAGAGAACAGAGGACAAAGTTTCCTGTTCCGTTGCTTTTTGGTCCCCGCGCCTGAGAAAACCAGGCAGGGATGCCAGGGCAAGCATTCTTCTTTTTCTTGTTACAGGTACATGTAATTGTCTCCCCCATTGACGGCAATCTGGTTGCAGCTTTAGGTTACAATTTTGTAAATTTAGGCCCTGATACCTGAGTTTGAGACCCTCTGGAAGGCTCTGGGTCGGTGCAGTGCCACTTTCTGTGTATTCAGAAACATTGCAATGTTTGATGTGAAGCCAAATTATGGGGAGCATTTCCATTCACTTCTATTAGCAACGTATTTGGAAATGGAGTCAAAAACCTCAAACGAAGCTGAGGATTTTGGAATTCCCCCCCACAACTCAACCAGCCAGACATCCATGGTTGGTCTGTTGGTCTGCAGGGACATGAGACAAGTCTAGCACACTCTGCTTCAGGCCAGCGGGGGTAATGATTCGCACCATCAAGACCCTCTACCAGTATCAGGGCACCCCGTCCAGATCACATGGCTGGGGAGTGCCCTGCAGCCAGGGCCCACCAACCGCTCCCTGGGTTTCTCTAATAGGTTTGGGGCTAGGCCCCAGTGTATATATGGCTGTCTAATTGAAATGGCTTGTGCAAATATTGTGGGAGGCTAGAGATGGTGTTTATCCTAGCTAAGCCCACACCACCTATTTATTTGACTGTATAATCGCTGGTAATATGCAACTGTGTGAAATCTCAGAGCAAAGTCCTGGGGATCCCTGCCTCAATCTGGCTACCTGTACAAATTGCCCAAAAGATTCTATGCTGTGTCTCACAGACTATGCCCAAGGGTTCTGAATCCTCAAAGGAAATGTGCCACCAAATTTCCGGGGTGGCCTATTACAAAATGATCATGCCACGCAGTTACTGACATGACTGAGTGTTGAAATCTCCTACCTCTGCTAGGTTGATCTCCTCTTTCACATTATTTACATTATGAGATTAATACCCTTTCTACTTTCTTGGACGATCAGGGCTATGGGAAATTTTACCAGTTTTGGTAAGCTGAACCATGTTCAACCCTAACAGTCCTCAGTCCTCCAACAGGTGAAGGATTGAGGACTGTTAGGGTTAATCATGATAACCGTCATGATGTGATGGCTGTGGTTGCTACATTCCATTTGTTCACATTTGTACATGTTGTATTTAGCATTCAGAAATAGGTAAAAGATGAAATGTGCTTCCAAAAATACTTCTTTTTCCTCCGCTAATGCCCCCCCCGAAATTGTATAGTGTCACTTTCTTTTTCAAGTTGGCAGATGAGAACCACATGTTAAATCAGAGGGTTGACCAAATTTAAACATGAAAGTGTGGAAATTGTGGAAATGGGTTGTTTCTCTTTATTAAAATATAGTGTTAAATGAATGGTTGATATCAGTAATTTCTCATTACATATAATTTGTGGTATTTGTGTGTTTTGTTCTTCAGAGACAAGAAGTGGTGGATGGGTTTTTAGCAATATTCAAATCTTTTCTAGAAGGCTTTCTAGTAGAGAGTAGGTATGCCCACTAAAAAACCACTCCCTGGCTTTCCACACATCCAGTCTGATTGCTTCTCTTAAATCTCTAAAACTCTTTAAGATCTTTAACCACTTTTGAGTCAGTGAGATTTTCTTCAGTTGGTGTTGAACATAATTTATCTTGACACATGTGTAAGTTACTGCCCTCCAAGACTCTCTAAATTGCTTCGAGAGTTTTTTCTATAACTGGTATGTACATGTCCGCTCAGTTTAAGACCCAGCCATTTGAAAAGAGTGGTCCCCAAATTAACACGTAGGCCAGGGTATCTGGTTGGCAGTGGTTTTAAGTTGAGGATTTTGTGGGTTTTTTTCCTTCCCATAATCAGTGCTGCGGGGCCACCACTAAATCCATCCCAGTATACCCTCTTCTAACCCCTCAGTCAAAGACTGGAGAGCCATGTCCAATGTCAACGTCCTCCGGGTTACCCATAACGCACCAGACAGTTCTATACCCGCTCCATCACCTGACAGGCAACGACACCTGGTTCAAATATGGCACCATTCAATGCCATTTCATCCATGGTGTAAGTTCTACAGGGTCATGTATGTTATTGGATGTCTTTTTTTCCTTTCTTTTTTGAGTGGAACTTCTCCTCCAGAGGCCAATTTTCCAAACCTGCCCTTTGGAATTTGGAATCTCTACCCATGATTGCTTATTTTATTAGCCATTAAGTTGTCTCCAAGTTAATACCATGTCATTCCTTTATATCTTTTTGGTTAAAACACAGGTTATTTCTCACTTCAACTGTGGTAGTTTTTCAGTTACAAGTTCCTTTTTAATTGTTTCCTTGTCTGATCATAAACGGTACCCTCAACTGCCGTTATATGTGATTTCTGTTTAACGATATTTCCCACCGTCCAGGATTTTTTTCTTCTTGTCCTTTTTCTTTTCTTTGTATTGAGTTGTGTGACTTGCCATGTTTTCCAATCAAATAAAGTGGATATTTTCACAATGGTGTGCAACAATGCCAATTCTGACCTTATGTTTTGGCTGCCTCACGTGGGCATTGTGCAGTTGCACAACTGAATATGTCATCGCTCGCAGCGACATGAGATTAGTTCAGGGATGATATCGCCTAGTTTCTCTTTCGCTCCCTCTTCACACGGTGTACTACCTGCTTGACTCGGAGAGGATAATACATCTCATTACAGAAAAACTAATCCGGCCCACTGTTCTCATTCTCCTTTTCAACAACGCCTATAAAGAGCCTTTGCCCTCACGAAAGAAGCCCCCTCAGCGACAGGCTCTTTGGTGGCAAATGAAAGTGAAACCTTAAAACTTAAAACAGAAAAAGAGGGGGGTGTGAGGAGAGTTTGTGCATCCAGGACGGAGCTAAGCTACCGGGAGTAGTACACCCATACTTCCACAGTGATGAAGAGGTAACTAACACTGGTGTGTGGTGGCTGAAGGCTCTGACAACTTAGTGGCTTCTGTTTCGAGAAAAACTTTTATTAATGTTTGTTCGGCGAGTGAAAATTTTCTCTAGTTTTCCTTCTTGGGGGCCTATACACATAAAAACATGCATATGCAATTATTACTAAATTTTTCAATCTGCTGTGCACAATTATCACCCCTTTAGTCTGTGAAGACAATAAATGTAGCACCTTATAACTGATTTTAGGAGAGAAAGGGGACACATTAACAGGTCGTAAAGATTTGGGGAGAATCAATTTATGGCTGGCTTTTGTCAGCCCCGCCATCAGCCATCCATTCACTGATTCAGCCCTCCCAAGATTTCCTCACAAAGCTGCTTCAAGGCTCAGTAGATTTTAGCTGTCATGGTGGGCCAACCACCCCAGGGACGAATGGCACCCTTATCTCAGATCATTTGATGGGCCCAGGTTTAGCATTGGCTGGCACCACAAGACACATATCCGAAATTCAATTAATGTGGGGCAGTTAACAGGTCTTTTCTGTCTGATCACATGCCATATCCTCACATTGGAAGGCAATCCTGGCACCTTCTTCACCTCTCCTAGCTTTCATCAGCCCTATTAAATTCCCAGCTACTTCATATTCCTTGTGGGAAAAAAGTTTTTTTTTCAAGGTTCATAAACTTCTGATGGCATAATTGACTCCATCTTTATTCGACAGGAGGTGGATTGGGAGAATTGAATCACTGATTCCACAGCAAGATTGGAGCAAACTTGGAACTGCAGTGTAGAATTTCCTGGTACCATTCACAGTGTAAAATTACCTTGTAACAGAGTTATAAAGAGTCACTAATTTTTGTGACTCCATTCAATCGAGCAACGTAGTGACTTGAGTAGAGTTGATTCATTGCAACGTAATGACTCAAGTGAAGCCATTAGGCCAAAATGTAGAGTCAAGTCAAGTGTTTAGCTCGAGTCAATTCGAGTCACAAATATTTGAACACATTAGGATAAATAAAAGCAACAGAGAAAGTCACTTTTTTTTTGACATTTTTAAATTTACCTCTGGGTTTCTACATGTGGTCACACCACATCTGACTCATGATGATAACACGACATGAACATTATAAACCGGCACTGTACAAACACATGTAAGTCACTGCATATATTTTTGTCACAAAGACGTTTACCTTAATTTTTGGGACCCGAGTCTGATTAACTCTCACTCCAGTTGAGTCATTTGCTCTGTTAAGTGACTCGAGTCATTTACCCATTGGAACTTGAGTTGCCACAAATTGTGAGTTGAGTTGGACTTGAATCAAGTCACTGACTTGAGTCATTAAAACTCTGCCTTGTAACTACCATGTTTGTACCATATGCAGCTTAGAGTTAGCTGCTATCGTTAGTTGCCTGTGAGAGGGAATACATGGAGACCTCCAAAGGCTTGCTGCAATTAGTCAATTCATTATGGGCACTCAATTGGCTGCCCTGCACCCCCTGATTTGTGGTTGCAGCACCTGTCCCTCCATCTCTTTCATCGGGCAGCAGATTTTTTTCAGCCCCACTGGCCACCTCTTTTTTTTATCCCTTTCCCCTCTTTCCTTTAAAATTCTCTCCCTGTAACCTTCACAGCATACCTGTCGGCTTTTTGTATTATATTAATGAATTTTACGGCCATGTCACTAAATTAGAATCACACTTTGCTAAGGTCAAGTCCCGAATATACACATTTTAAACCCATTGATGAGTGGTATTTTTTTTTCTCATTGAACTTTGTGACTCCTGTATCTTAAATGACTTCACAGATTGGAATTTGAAAGCTTCTTGCAGTCTTGCCATAATTAGGAATCAGAGAAAACCTCCAAATAGTATTTATAGACATCAAGTGGAAAGTGGGAGGGGGGACATAGCCCTGATCAGAAAAAATGCGAGAACAAAACGCGAAGCGGCGTGGAATCTTGGGCCCGCTCAAGGGCTCCAGAAAATTTTGTTGTGCAGATGCTCTGTGGTGTGATCTGAGATGATTTCTGGCTACTTAAGCCAGTTTTTTAACAAATGCTTTTGCAAGGTATACATTTTCATTTGATTTTCAAAAAAAAGGGGGGGGTTGATATAGTATCCCCCCCACACTTTTTCAAGTGGGGGGGGACCGGTCCCCCAACCCCCACCGATTGACGCCCATGATAGACACGCTGAATTCTGTTTGGTTTTCCTCTTCAGTCTAAATCATTCAGTCTAATCATTCCAAATTTGAGACAGCACAGAAGCCCTCCTGCCAAATTATTTTGTAAGAATTTGATGTCTAGTTCCTTCAAAGTGAACACAACTCTCAAGAGACCTGTAGAGAGAGGGTAACAAAAATGTTCAGTCTTAGAGTTGACAAGACCTCCCAACAACCCATGTAAAACATGAAGGTTTCGCTTCTTCAAGTGGGGGGAGGGGGAGACATATCTATGATCAGAACAAATGGCGTTCAGAGCCCCGCCCTGGGAAAGTATGGATTCTAGGTGCTCTTTGTTGCAATCTGTGGCAACGTCTGACCAGTTTAAAAATTCCTCAGTAGTTGAACCAATTTTTCTTTAGCAAACTCCTTTGCAAGATTCGTTTTTATTTTCAAATGATGCCTCTCTTTATAAACTCCATTTTTATGTTGGGTTTCATTGAATCAGCTATTCTGAACAATAGAATAAAATGTAGGCCTACAATTCTTATTTGGGGTCTGGAAGAAAGATGGGTGGGGGACAGATGATGTGATATCCCCCACTTTAAAAAATGGTAGAGGGGAACATCCCCCGACCCCCACTGGTTGATGCTCATGCTGGGGAATTGTAGAATCAGGTAGCAATTGAAATTACAATCTGCATGCAATGGTTTGGATTTGAACACACATCACACAAATTCAAGGTGACTCAAGCACTTCTTCCCCAGTCTTAAACCCACTCTGTTATCTTGAAGTCATTTTTTTTTGAGTCAATATCAACCTAGGTTCTTGCTCTGATTTTATTTATGTGCAGATAGTAAACAGCTCCACCCACATCTACGCGTACAGCTGGTTTAAACCTGTTGTGGAGCTTTGTACACCCCACCCACAACACAAAAAGTGCAGTTAACTGGCAAGAGACCAGTCCTGTACTTGGGAAGTCATGCACTGTCCCACGTTCACCCCTCGAAATCCCAGAACGGGGAAAGGCACACACACTTTTGGGAAGGAAATGGTTTTGTGTCTGCAGGCATTTCCTCCAGAGTGGAAGGGAGGCCATGCATCAGGAGAGCAGGCAGTGAAGACAGATCCATCAAAGTACAGCCAGAACCAGACAGGTCATTGAAGATTCATATGAGCAACTGGCTGAAACTGAGTTTGATTTTGGACCTACATAATATAGCACATACTGAACATGTTTTGCAGCTGATTTTTTTTGGGGGGGTACTATAATGTAACTAATTTCGTTGGCCAATTTTGGGTTTTTATACTTTTACCCTCATATTTAAAAACACACAGGAAGCATTATGTTGAATATATTCACCGCACCTTGTAAGGGTTTCTTGGTTATGTGCTCTTTGTCCTAAAGATCCAAAATTCTAGGTATATATATCCCTGGGAAGATGGCACTTTGTCTTCACAGCCTTAGTATCTGCTGCTCCAGTGTCACTAAACCTAATGACTCAGACTGAATTTGAAAAATGATGCAGGAACCCACCCGTTAATTAAGCCAAAGGTGGTCCATGATCCAGGCTTGTCTACATTCATCCAAACAACCTACTTCAACAAAATCCTTCCACTCCTAGGTGTATTTGACCCTCAACTTTTTCACAAATTAAACCCCAAACTTCAAAAGTTGTGTTTCATTTGAACCTTGCTCCTGTGGTTTATGGTTTCCCTCAGTCAGATTTTGTGACAAAATGTTTGTGGTCTATTGCAGCCATTTAAAAGAAAAAACGGTGTTTTCGACCAAGCAGGACATTTTCAGTTTCAAAAAGTTGACAAAATTCTGTTCTCCAAGTTGGTACCCCTGCCACATCCGCAACTTACCAGTTCATTCTTAGCATACAATAGAACTTGCTACAAGTATTCGCTTCTCATTAGTGTCAATTTTTTTATAATACTGAGTGACACTAACTGTGAACGAAGTGGCCAAAGAAGTTTAAGGGAGAGTGGGGTTGACAACAATGTAAATCAGTGAGCTCCCCAATGCAGTGTGAACAGTAGAGAAAAGGTTACATCAATATACCTGAGATATGTTTGCAGACTGTGATTGAAATTAAGTGGGATTGTGGTCGAAGGAATTTCATGTAATCAATCACTCATCTGGTATTGTTAGGGTGGGGATTGCTGCATGGTTTCTGTACCCAGCCCTGGCAGCTTCCAGATGGATGGGGTATGACATTTCTGTAATCTTGAATCAATTTGTGTATACGTTATTAATTATAGCGAGTGTTTGGGAGGAATAATGCAGTCGGGTGCCTTCCAGGCATTTCACTTCATCCAGGTGACTGGTTAGTCTCTGGCTTCCCCCCCTTGACCTCTCATTTCGTCAGGGTCAGTGGGGGTCGAGCCAGAGCAGCAGGGTTGTGTAGGGGAGACGTCAGATCCGAGTCCAGGGTTTCCTGAAACATGGTCTCTCCTGTGGCAGCTGCCGTTGGTCGGCAAATGTTTCAAGCTCATACCCATGTCAATGGGTTCATGTCCCCAATGTGAGCATAGTTCTAAAGGTGTGCCATGTACAAATAGCCATTAATGTGTCTCCTCATGGTCTGCTCAACATCTCAGACTTAGTCTTATTTCTTAGTTTACAGTCCTCATTTGGTTTGTCAGGTGGGTGTATGGTTATTGTCACTTAAGTATTTTTCATCACCGAATTTGCCATCTATGACCATTGTAAATTTCCTACGTGACGTGCTCCATCTCACAGATTCAAGACACAGTCTTTTGAGTGGATGGAAAGCCTTTTAATGGTACGCAGTCGTAGTGGTGTCCAGTAATTTCAGTTACAATTCATGTTCAACAATTTCAGTCACTTGTCAACATTTTATCAGTCGTGTTTGCAGCCCTGTCTAAAAATTGTAGGAAATGCACAGCTGAGGCAAAGCAGGCAGGCAGGCATAATTGAGCCTTCCGGGCTTCTTCCACCTCCCTGGTTTCTTCCAACCCCCTCCCCCCTTTGAAATCTACTCCACCCCATAAATTCCTGTAAAACCCTGTGATTGCTAACAGTAATACCAGTTTGATTTTATCATCAAAACTAACTCTGCCCTGAAGCATTTAGAACTAATGTGTGAAATCTAAGCCATAACCAGTGTACATACATCTGACATGGCAGTAGCCCTGTCAGAAAAGTTCCCTGCCATGCTTAAAAAGTTGATGTGTGCTTAATTAAAGTTTGCTTTGCGTATAATCTTCTTGTCCGACCTTGATGGCCGTATATTTCCCTCTTGAACCGTCCAACTAAAGTCCATCGACCGACTGACCGCAGCCTATTCAAAAGACTGCACCATTCAATCCTTCAAATCAGGTTTTCCCCCCAATTCAGCTGACTAATTATTGTTAAGTAAAAGCTCCAGTCGGCACAATAGTGTCAAATCCCAAGCCCATTGTGCTGTGTCCGTAGTGCCCGGCCGCAATGAATCTCTCTCGAGGTTTTTGTCCGATTGCAGAGGCAACACAAAAAAAGAAACCTCCTTGATGGCCTGGGGCAGCAATGAGCCCAGAAAATATAAGCCTTGTATCAGTCTCGGGAACTCTTAAAAGGGCAAGCACTGCATAATCTTGTAAATGCTGGATTTTGTTCGCTCTCTGAAACTAGTCACCTCACTGCAACAATACCTCACAAAACCTCAAAATTTACATTAGTACAAGATACTCATATGGAAGTCTTTTGAATTTTGCATGTCAGTGTTCCATTTAAAGTTCATTTCCATCCCAAAAGTTGCCACTGATCTTTTTTCTTCTGGGGCAAATTTGTTTTGGGGGGGGGTTTGGAGTGGAGGGAGAGGAGGTTCATGTACTTTTCTCTTGGCCTTTGCTTCATCTAAACTACCACTGCCCCACCCCCCAACAGGGTTTGTATGACTGGAAAATCCTATGATTCTGGAAAAGTCGACAGAGCTGAAACCTGTCAAAATGGCCAAGGTGTCATTAAATCCTCCATAGAAACTTTGCATTCAAACCAAAGCATGTGTGATTGATATTTTAACACCTTCATCATTTGGCACCAAATAAAAAGGAGACCCAAAAATTAATGACCATGTTTTTCTTCCGTTTGTGAATTCTATGCATGCATTTTCCCTTTTCCCTGTATACAGCTTATCACTCATCACCCCCTCCCAGTCTTGGCAGTATGCAGGAATTTTGATTTTCACACACCTTGCAAATTTTGTCTGATTACCTGTGGCATTTTCCAATTCTTTAGCTGTAAATAAGGGTCGTTAGCAGCAGCACATTCACCATGGCTTGAAATCTTGGAACAATGGCAGTTGCAGAGAGGGAGAAATAGGGGAGGAGTTACAGGCAGGGCCAGTGATCGGGTTCAAGCTCAGAAGGGCAGGAAAAGCTTCTGCTGGATTTGGCCAGTGTCATAGGCAACTGCCCTTTGGCTTCACTCCACGGGTCGAAATGAATACCAATCCAGAGTGGACTAGGTTGAACTAATGGGTTGAAGTCTTCCAGAGGTCTCCTGCTCTGTACTTTAAAGCAAAAGAAACCCACTCCCAGTTTCTGCAAGTAGCTGCCAAGGTGCTCAGAAAAATACAAGATATGCACCATTTCCAACCACAACAAATCCTGCCTTGCCATGCTTATCGTGCACAAACCACAAAACCCATGGTTCCTCTCTCTATTTTCTTTCACAGTTCCATGAGAGAGAAGGAAAAAATATAGAAGGTAGTTTTTATATTGATGAATTATCACACTAGTAGGTTTGGGAACCCTGAGGGGACTGTTCCTGAACTGTCAGTGTTTGGGAGCTGGTAATTGTAGCGTTTAATCTGGCAATAATCAGAGAGTGACCCGGTGGCAAGTCGGAAGGTCTGGACATTATTGATTTGTTCTCCATGCCTTTGTTTGGTGGTTTGGTTCTTGAGGTTTGTCGGAAATATGATATTTTTCCCCTGGATATAACGTAATGATAAGAAAATGGGTCTTGAATTATGACTCAGTATTTTGGGGACATATGATTACGTATGAAATATGGTGAGGTATTTTCTGTTGGATTTGGAAATGTAATAATGGACGAGACAGGACATTTATGCTCACTTTGCTAATTACTCATTAAACAAGTGTTTTAAAAATTGTCAGTCAGCTGGATTGGAGTTCAGACTTCAAACCCCCTACACCGTACTCGCTACTTAAATTTGATAGTCACCTGTTAAAATAACTATATGATAAAAATTTTAAGTTCCCTGAAATTGTTTTCCAGGACAGGACAGCACATGCTGACGAAGTTGTACATGAATTGAAGGACCGATCCTGAATAACGAGGTAAGACCAAAGGCAGTTTGCTTTTAAGTTTACTCAAGAACAATGGTAAACAAATACATGTAATGCCGTGATTGGGAAAACTATTAGGGGGCCTATGGATGGCATTTTTCAGCATGTCACACCAAGGTTTTTTGATGTGAAGAAAAATAAATGAAAAATTTGTCTGAAACCTATATTTTGGTGTGTTGTGTCATTTTTCTATATGTGTGAGTAGATTTGGAGAGGAACTATTAGCATACAGATAATGTTGGGGGCAAAAATGAAGAGATGAGAAGAATGATGGAGGTGAAAAATGACAGAATAAGCATGGATGAAAACGCTCAAGCTCCAGCACTATAGTTCATTTCCCAAGAGGTCAGATGGGTTTTGTCTCCCTTGTTAAATCTCATGCAGTTGGCAACACTAGGCAGATTTTCCTGTTGTTGAGGAAAGATGGATTGGGGAGTAGTGGGGCAAGATTTGCTCTCTGTTGTGACCGGGTTCAAATCCAACTTGGCTCAGCCAAGTTGACGTCTTGGTAGCCGTTGGACCACTCTCTTTTGCCATTGCAAAAGTACTTCAGAAGCAGAGGGGTGAAAAGACACTGCATGATGGTTAAAAAATGACAAACACTGTGAATGTGTGAAAAAAAAGTAGATTGGTTCTTCTCTCGGTATGAGTTTGAGTTGTCAGATTGTCATCATGCCTGATTGTTTGAAAAATTGCCCATCAGACATTTCAACCTAGGCACTTTCAAAGATTCTTGAAGTAAAATTATACATCGGCCTATTTATCCTTGAGACGAATTTATCTGACTGTCAACAGTCTCATCAACATATGTGGGAAACAGAGAAAAAAAAAATCAATCTGCTTGGGAAGCATCCACAGGCTCAAGGTAGGGGGAAAACCACAAAATCGTCTGTCCATAAAGGCCATCAGGCCAGTCACCTGCAAATAGCCAGGACACATTGTGGTGCTCTTCCAATCTGTCTCCTAGCAGAGCTAATCCATCCTGGGCTGTTGACTGCAAACAATGGAGGACGTTAGTGCCCAACAAAACAGACAGATAAAAAAGATCTAAGAAGTACTGTCGTCCCGGGTATTGTGCCATTCTCTGGACAGATTATAGTCCTTTTGTTTCTGAAGAAAAGGTAGACAGGAGAGGTGAGGGAGATGCTTCTCTTTTGTGGGGGAGAATAGAAAAGTCGCCGACAAAGTTGATGGCTGAAATCTGGAAACCCCTGTAATGGTCGACGCGGCCCACTTTGATTTGGTTCTTGAAGGTTCATCCCGGCATATGTATGATTCATTTGATGCCGATGAGGTGGAGTGTAGTGTTACAACAAACCTCACTCCCAGGTGGGGTTCAAGCACCTTGTCAATAACCCTTAATTGGAGAGCTGCAAAAAAAAAAGATCCAGAAATACCCAGCATGTACCCTTCCCACAGAAATGATGGTCATTCTACAGGAAGTGGTCCTGTTGTGTAACAGATGAGACACAGTGAAAACTTGGTTTCTGGAGAAGAGTTGAACGCCATAATAGATGGTACCACAGTACATTGGGGGTATTGTCTAAGTATTTTTTTCTTTCTGTTTTGCTGGCTTTGCATCTAACTCCTAACTAACTCCTTTCAGTAACATATTGAGGTGGTCAACCACCTCAATCCTGGCTTGTGCCAGTTCAATATGAAGTTTGTGAGGCAATAAGTTTGACAAAACTGTGCATCTCCATAGCTGAAAACTAACATGCTGACAAGTTTGAATTGTCTTTGTGAAGTTTGAATTGTCATTCGAATGTGTCATCAACTGTATGCTATTAAATGATCCTTAATGTCCAAGTGCTAAGCTCATGAGTGCAAGCTCGTTTGGGAAAGAAAACCTGTTTGTTGTGGACATTTGTCAAATTTTGTCAAAACTATCATTAACTAGAGCTTTTGTGATGATGATGGCGAAACCTGTTTTTTTTTCAGGGTTGAAGTATTTTATGGACTAGCCTTTGGGGAAGCTAGCATTTTGGGAAGCTGTATGAAGTTGAAATGTAGCGATATTGACTACTTATTTGAATGGACTGACAAATCCAATAAAATCTTCTAACAGGCAAACACAATTGTAAAACTGTCATCGACAAATGCATTTAACCAGCATGCCTTCTTCTGTGCATTGACTTGTTTATAACACAGGCTTGTCAACGAAACAAAACTTCTTGAATCTCTTGGAATAGACATGCCGCAATTCTCATGACAGAATGTCTGTTTAGAGTATGATGCATGTTCATTCCAGCAGGGTTCAAGTGGCCATTGATGATAGATTCTTGGAAGATCTGTCCAGTCAGTATTTAGGGTCTTGTTATTTATCTTGCGGGGGCAAAAACTCACATAGCACAGCCTTCATCGTTCATTTTATCATGTCAACAAGAAGCGGTAAAGACTAAAGTATCAAGAGTATCAGAAAGAGACTGAGGTTCACAATCATTTATTACTCAAGTGGAAATATGTTTGGAGTTCACTCAGGTTCCCTTTTCAATACAAGTAACCAAAAGGTTTTTACGACCATGCAACCATGGTGAATATTTTGGAAAAGTAGTGTAAATTTACGAAAGTGGAATTTGCACTTTTAGCGTTGTGTGATAAGAGGTGGCTTAAAGGTGTCTCTATGAGATCCACCCCACCCCAAAAAACCCCAGAATATCTTGAACCATGCATCTCCTACACAGTCCAGTACCATCCTACATCTCTAATGAGGCATTGTTACATTACAAAGCCAAAATAATACCAAAATGGTGGTGGAGTATGATGGGCCATTTACCAGGCAATGTACCTTGAAACCAGAGGGTTTTAACACCTCAGGACACAACAGTGCAAGTGCATGCCCAATTAAATTGAGTGTGGCTCATGAATGCACTGGCATAGGCAGTTTGACTGAGACAGTATGGGTATGGTTGCTGGGCAACTCTCAAACCACAATCCACACTGGCAGAACATGGCTGCTATTTGTCATCGCATTCCAATCGAATGACTCGTCCAGATCAGTATTTAAAAAAAACAATCCGAGCCTGAAGCTGCTTGGACCAGTTGCTCTTTGCTGCACCCTTTGAGCAGTAATTATAAATTAACTGTGTTATTTCACAATGACCATGGGAATAGTATCAGCTTCAGTGATCTGCCAAGGAGGAATTATGCATGCCCAACTTGATAAATTGTCAGCAGGGTTCACTTTGGTTGGGTCATGTTATCTTTTGCGGCCATATTAATGGGATTTGGGGGCTTTGCTGACAATAAAAGGAGAACAAGTCAGTTCCCAGAATCTTTATGATTCTTTTTGTTGAGAGCAGAGCAGAGTTTTCCAAACTTCATCATTCACAGGGACAGTTGACCTGGGTTTCTGAGGCTGTACTTTTTCCCCCCTTTTTTTCCCCGGGGACCTTTTCCTGGTGAGTAGGCATGTTTTATGAATTGTGGATATTTATGTTTTACACAATACACTGCATGCTCAACTTAGTCAAAAAATGCTGTAATTGTTGCCCTACGAAATTCAAAGTCCAACCAAATAAAAGCGCACCCAATAGTGTATTTCAGTTGTATTGATGTGTGGATTGGAAGTTCTCCCGTCATTAGCCCCCCCCCCCGGTTTCCAAATGAGGCCCTACCCATGTAAACTTGAGGCCAGCATGTTGGACTGTTACATGTATAAGAGGGTCACATGATAGTTGACCTAGATTATAGTTTACCTCAGTTTTACTGCAGATGATGGTGGTGCCATTCCTGCCTGTGCAATTCTCATTTTATTAAGCCACTGCAAATTTTCTGGGCTTCTAGGAGAGGATAGGTATTTTTTCCCTTTCCCCTCCAAAAGTGGGTGTGTAGAGAGGATAGTACCTGTACACCCTGATGAACACTGATCAGGTACATGTCTGTAGAACCTACCCTTATGGGTGTGTAGAGAGGATAGTACCTGTAAGCCGTGATGAGCACTGATCAGGTACATGTCTGTAGAACCTACCCTTATGGGTGTGTAGAGAGAATAGTACCTGTAAGCCGTGATGAACACTGATCAGGTGCATGTCTATAGAATCTACCCTTATCCCAGTTTCTTTTGATACCATATCAACATTGGCAACACGTTAAATCATACATAGACCTTGCTTTGAAAATGGCTAAGTTGTGGAGAATAAAGAAAATGTACTAAATAATGTACAGACACAAGTCCCTGTTTGTGTGGGAAAGCACAAGTACAAGTAGCCCAAGTACTGGGACCCAGACGGCTGCTACATGAAAGGTCATCAATAACTCCCTCCTCCAGACTCCTTTAACCCCACCCCCTCTTCTAAATTTATCTGTTGAATGGGTCCCTTCCAGGGTCATACGTGTACTTATCTGTTAGGCCTATAGTCAACCTTTTCCTCGTTTCTCTTAATTTCGTTTCTTTAGTGAATGATTAACCACAACAATGATACACAAGTAACAGTGATTTCTGCAAGAAAACAGTCCAAATACATGCATTTTTCTTTCAATTTCAAAAATGTTTTAATGGTTTCAACAAAAGTTGGACACTGTATCCCAACAGACATAAATACACGTTATAAATTAAAAAATGGGAATGTGAAATTAAGCATCAGAAACCTTAATAATTTACAAAAAAAACTAATACATTCGTAACATTGATCTCCCAGTGAATGAAAAAGCCAAAATGCAGTATAAAGTCCAGAGTGAATGTATACTGCAGCAGCAGTTAACCAATATTTCCTGTCTTGCATATTCTCTTTACAAATCTCCCTTGAAATGTCTCGACTAAGGAGAGTGAGCCTCTCAATTCCCTTTGCACCCTGTCCTGCAGCCCAAAGTTGCTGCCGGGTCCAAAATAGATAGGGGTCAGATGTCAGGAGTAATTCATTTTGATGTGTGGTGAAACAGTGACCAGTCCCATTAACAGGCATCAGACACTGCAGAAAAATATAAACAACCCCCACACACACATACAGTTTTCACTAGAACCAATCTAATGACTGTTTAATCCCCATGGGTCCATCAAACTTAATTTCTAATGGATGGGGGGGGGGGCAAACACTCCGCCCAGATATGATGGGCGACATCCCACCACAAGTGCAATTTACAGCCCCCAGCAGTGTCAAAGGAACATATGTTCAGTGTTAGCTTGCGTGGGGCCTCCAGAATGGGGTATGGTATGTGTGGTCCCAGTCTGAACAAACTACAGCAGGACAAGAACAGTTACTTTTCAAAAATTCCAAACAAAACACAGCACAAATTATGAAACAACCCCCTTGTGGCATAGTGGGATCATTTTTATGAGGAGTTTCACCCTAAATCCATTCTAGACAGAAAGCACAGAATGTATTGAAACGAAATGATAAAAATAAAACCCCAAAATTTGGAAAGTTGATGCGTGTGTATCTAACACAAAGAAAACAAGTACAATAGGTGCACTTAAATGAGCCCATCCTTACGTATTTATACTCACTAAAACTTAAGCAACACATTCACCACTTCAACTCATCTCTTCTGTGTAAAAAGGCCTCATTTTTACTTTGTACATTCCCCAACCGCTCATTTATCTCTGTTAAATATCAAAAAGTACCAAAACATATTGTAAAATATACATCTGTGATATAAAAGACAAATCTCAAAATATATAATGAAAATACGATTTCGGCCGTGTCACAGTTGAGGACCCCTGCTGTACTCCGATATGGAAATTTTGATTCTAATATATGCAGTGGTTTCGTTTCAGATGGAACTGTGAAGTCTGCGATTCTATCAACATACAGATGTAAAGAGAATTGCTGAACTGATCCTCTTAAAATGTACACCTTTTATAAAATTCCCATTGTACAGCTCGATGTAAAACCATCCGAACAAGAGTAAAATAAACATGTTTTTAAAGGAAGACAGATGTCCATGTGCTAACCAAATGCAGATTATCAGAACTAACGGCTGAGAGTGGGACAGTGTTCAAGGCCTGCTGAATCAAAGTTCCGTTATTTACATCAATCAAATAATCCACCAGGGAAAAACACATGTACCATAATTGAGAGGACACATTTGAAATACTTAGGCTTACCCTGCACATGGTGTTCATTTGTGCATGTATTTGGGAAAAAAAGGATGCAAAGGGTGCATTGCTGTAAGAGAAATGACATTGTTCACTCTCACAGCAAGCCTCGTGGAAAGCACCTAACAGTTTGAATACATTTTACATGCCTGTTACCAACTGCTAGCATGCCTTGTTGGGTGAAGCATTACATACGTGATGTACTTCAACAGCAGTAACCATCTCCATTCGTCCAAAGGTAGGAAAAACACCTGTTGACCTCTGCACCTGTTAACCCCAACCTTACTGATTCAGCATGGATAAACCAATTGGAAAAAAAGAAGTTATATTTACATAAAACTTTGTACATTCATTTCTGGTATTTTATAGAGTGGAGAATGTTCAGGATAGTAGTTTGCTGAACATGCACAGCATGTTTCTTTCCAGTCATATTTACATCAGTTATTCAAGTGTACATGTGGTTCCCAAATAAGTTAGTTGATTGGCTTTCCTGCATATTATTGGACACTTGAAATACCTTCGGAAAGTTAGTTGATGGGGCTCGATTTACAAGGTTTGTCAGCAGAGTGTACAGTCTGGTCCTCCCAAGACCTGTTGTGGTTTTGCTGGTAAGTGTCCCATGTGCGTGCCTCAGAGAGAACAGGCTGAGCCCCCTCAAGGAGGCCGTAGGAGGTGTGATTTGGTGAGGTCTGCTGCTGAGGGTACTGGTAGGTTGCAGGTAGCGTAGACACTGCTGAGGGACTGTTTGGGTTGTTGGTGTAATAACCTAGCTGAGCTTGTGAAGGTTGGTGTGGGTAGTCGAAGGACTGACCAGTCATGGAGGGGTACTCCGCTGCATATTGATGCTGCATGCTGTAGTCGTAGGGTTGGACCTGGGTTGAGGTCGGTGAGGCTGTGTAGTGGTGGTCCGGTGACAGCATCGCCTCCTCCAGCTTCAACTCACTGGAGACTGAGATCTGAGATGCCCCATGCCTGTTGAGCCACTGCTCGGATCGCCCAATGTTCTGGCAGACATTCATCATTGAGTAGGTGCTGCACTTGGGACTGTTTGGTGGTGGTACCTGTTGGTGTTGTCCATGGGCAGAGCTTGTGACCAGGTAGCGGTCTAGATCCTCATTGATCAAGCCATCCATGTTGGCCATCATGTCGCTGCTCAGGTCGCGGATGTCCACACCCACTAGATCAACCGGCAGTTGCTGGTGTGGACGCTCCCCCTTTAGCTGAATATACTTCATGCGCTTCTGGGGAGGCTGACCGCTCAGGCGCTCGGCTTCCTCTTTGGGCGTGGTGGGTGGAGTTGGAGGACCTGTCTGCTGAGGTTGAGCATGCATGGCGTACCGCTCACCACCATCCTCCCTGGCTGCATCACCAGGAGAGCGAGAGCCCTTGCACACGGTGGCCTCGGAGGTCAGAGGGACTTTGCTGGGTTTGTTCTTGTTGCGGCGTCTTGGCTGGTACTTGTAATCAGGATAGTCTTTCTTGTGTTGCTGACGAAGTCTCTCTGCCTCTTCAATGAAGGGCTGCTTCTCGGGCTCTGACAACAGTCTGACAACGGAAGAAAAGACAAATTACAAGACAAATTCTTGTCAAGTTCTTCGAAGGTTTGGTCAAGAGTTCATATCCATAATCCATTCAGACGCCTAAGACATACAGTTAATAACGTGTAGCGATTACAACTTCTGTTTAAGTGCCAGCACCAGACAGCAAATTTTCATGTCTGACCTCCATTTTTCTCTTTCGAAAAATGTAGGGATTACTAACCTGCAAGGACACTGCACTTTTTTAAAGGTGTTCACCTTGACTTCAAGCTTCAGTGCGCGCGAGAGAGGCCCGCGTCTGCTGTTGAGCAGGTTTTCATATTGTGACTCGCAAAATTCTATCAATCAGTTGAAGGGGGCTTCGTCAGTAGCCCATGAATTTTTACTTCATATGCCAACAATTGCGACTTTTTTTGGAATGGTTAGAATTTCCAAACTTCGGAGAGCTTTACCGGAGTTTATGACCGAACTGATAGCTTCCCTTTATTGTAAAATCTGGTGACTGACAGGAGCTCACTCTAGTGCCCTCAAGCGCGTCACTGACAAAAAGATGCGAGAGTGAATCGCATGTACCGCCGGCGATACCTTTCAAAAGGAAAATTTGTATACCCTTCAGCTCGAAACCATTATTACAACGTTTCGCCGGCGAAGAACGTCGAGCAGCGTTAGGACAGGATTGTTCGTTATCAAAACGTAGTCAACTTCAGGAAATGGTCGGATGGTCGCCTCTACCAGGCATGCCAGACTTTCGACAGCCAGTCGTGCTTGGTAAAATTTTGTTGATAGTTAATCAAGTAGGAAACATCCTCTTAAAATTGGGTAAGGCGTGATACACACGAGCTACCACCAGCAAGCGTCAGGCCTGGGGTTTAGGAGTTATATCGGGTTGCAGTTAAAGTTTATGTCAAGGAGTGGTTGATGCTTATTTTAAGACAGTGTTTAATGTTGCGCAAGAGTAACCGCCGATTGACTTTCATTTTACTCAACTACCAAGACGGTGCGTGAATTTGTTAACCACGTTACATCCACACCATGATAGCCTACAGTCTGACAGTAGAGCAAGGTATGAATGGTCTGTACGTGCCAGGTCGGTCTGGGACATGTAGGAAGGAGGTTAGGTGAGCCTTGTCCAACCAGGGTATGGTATAACCATGAATGGTTCAAAATATTCGGGGGTTCTATTGTTGAAGCAACGTGTAACATAGTGCGTTCCAAAGTGCAAGTTGTAAATCACTGTAAATGGAATTTCTTCACCACTTTTCACGCAGCTCATTGTCTGGCTGACGTCAGCATTGTAAAAAAAAGTGAAGATTTGTTTGGTCGCAGTAATTGGCTATGTGTTGCTTCAATGCTTGTTACTAAAATGTTAGTTTAACCGATTGGCCTATAAGTTAGCACAGATTGACTTGGAGAAGAAAAAAGTCAAGCTTGTCATGCTTGTTAAAGGAATATGATCACGGACGATAGAGCTGGTGCTTTCGTGCTGTACAGATTAAAGATACCGCCCGCGCGTTTCAATTTAATTTTAAAAGCTTACAACATAGTTTCAGAAATAAACCAATGGAAGAAAAAAATCTTGTTCCTAAGATCAAGCGATACTTTCTTAGTGTTATTTGGGACCGCATAATGAATATTCTTGCAGTGTTACTCACTTCCATAATCTGCCAAGCGTCTTGCTCAGTTCGGCGTTGTGCAGGTGAGGGTGCTGATCGGCCAACTTCTTCCTCGCCGCCTGGGCCCACACCATGAATGCATTCATGGGTCGCTTGATGTGCGGCTTAGCGTTGGGGTTGCCAGCAACACGCGTGGGCATCGGCACAAGGGACCAGTCGTAACCCTGGAGCACACGGGACACGGCGTCGCGGATGGACGGTGGGAAACGGGGGTCCAAACTGGACGGGGTCTCGCCAGAGGTCGCGGTGTCAGACTCCGACCCGGACTCGCTGCACCCAGGGCTAACCGGGCCGTCGCTCCCCCTGGATAGAGGCCTCTCCAGCTCTGTTATCTGGACATTCATTTTCAGCATCGAACCGGTTGTGGTAGGTGATACAGGTTTGTAATAATACTGTGCCAGTCCGATGTAATTCGTGTCTTGAGGTGAATGGTTATGACTCATGTATAGGTTCTCGGTGGCTTTTATCTGACCGACCGAACCGACCGCCTCAAGTTAGTCACTACTTCTCGCTCTCTACACAGCGTTCGCTTGCTGTTCATGCATTGTTGGATCGTTTATTGACATACAATTAAGGAAACAAGACTGCAGCGAGCGTTCTAATTCGATCGAGCTTGTACCCTATCCGTCTGGCTGGGTGCGCACTTTAACACCCATCGTGGCCGGTACGTAATGTGATTGGCCGCTCGCCAACACATGCTTGCTGATTGGCCGGTTGTTATATCTGCGGTGATTTCCCATTGAAGAAGTGTTGCAGTGCCGCTGAACGCGGACTCGTTAAACACACCGAGTCGACGATGTGTAATTGTTCGGCATCATTGCAGACCGAGACGTACATGTACAGAAGGCATCTGTACGATGTACATGTGCATGTATGTTTATGTTACCTAGACTGTAGAGAAGTGTCCGGCTGGCAGTTAGAAGCCGTGCATACTGGGAGATAATCTGAACGAAATAATTTCTGTGAATTGTTCGAACACTGCCCAACCACATTTTTGCTTTATACAAAGTGGAACTCAGTCATCAAATAAGATATGACTTCTTATAAGTATCCAAAATAAACACAGGCCTATAAATCATTGTATTTATACAAAGACTACACGTGAGCGCTGTTTATTCCTTAAGGCCAATAAAAAAAAAAATTGATAAATAGTGGAACTAAACCTTCGCCTCAAACACACTGTTTTAAATGAAAGTGTTGCCCTCATTCGGTTGGAGATGTACAGTGTATCTCATAAAAAATCCCACTGTCCGGGAGCTTTAAGTTACTCCCAATTGGCCTTTTCCCCTTGCCGTGACTTGTATGCCATGCCACGGTCAGGACGACATAGTCGTATTATCAAGCCTTTTTTGTCATCGTGCACTTCTTAAACGGCGGAAATCTGTGGGGGCTGTTCTCCGCCTCTCAGCCGACCAAGTGCCACTTTCATGAAGCTTTTTGAAGGAAAGCTATTTAGAGACATTTGCAAGCTGCGTACAGCACGTTTGAAGCTCCAAACTTTTGCCGCCACGAAAGAAAGTGAATCACAGGTCCAGCAAAATATATGAAATAATAGTTCTTAGATTGAATGTATTTTGCTTCTTGCCACCAATTCAAATAATTTCTTTACTTAACTGAAATTATGAGCAATATCCGCTTTCAATAGAACAAGCTAAATTACTCATGTCATGAGGGGATTTAATGTTCTTTACTGAACTTAAATTTAATTCACAGTTTTGGAACTTCAATTCTCTGAGCTTCCCACGAGAATTACCGAGATAGTGTGAATGCATGCGGTTTAAACTGGTCCCTTAATCAACCTCGTTCCGCGCCCAGACTTAAGTGGCACTCATCGATCCAGCTTTTTACCCTTGTGGCATTACCTCATTTTACCCACAAATGACGTCACCGGCCCTGCCAAAAGTTCTCTGACCATGCTCAGACACAGGTTAATAACACCACACCATAGTAAAAAAAAAAAGCCTGAGAAATGGGCTTGGTATCAGCAGGACTGAATCCACGTTGCTCATGCTCCATTTGCCTTCATTCTAAATTTTTGGTCATTCCTCCATGGCCAAACTTACAGTGTTCGTGTTACTCACGCGTCAACGGAGTTGATTCTTGTGGAAAACCTGGACACATTATACTTCATACGTGGAGTATTCACCAGTGCAATTCAACTCCGCCGTTTCTTATTCCTCCATGACTGTACTGACTCATTTCCACAGAATGACCACAGATTGCCTGTCGCGAAATTAATCCTTAACCAACAAACAATAAAGAACGCTCAAGACAAACACGGTAGTTAAAATGGGTCGGGGATCAAGCACTCGTTTGACCTCGCTTTTAGGATTTGGGTGCAATGGTCCAATGCATTTACAGCAGTACCACGCCTAATATCAGTGCCCGTGTCCCCACAAGGGCCGTGTACAAGTGCATGCACATGTACATGTACATGTACATATGTACTGTATACATACGAACATGTACGCGCATTGTAGTCAGAGATGATATGCATGTACATGTACAGTACTTACTGTTATACATGTATGCGGATGAACGCGTTTGCATGACCGCTTGACTATGTCTTTTACGTTGTTCATGCACACGGAGGCTAAGATTTTCTAGACACATTAAAAAGAGCAACCAAGACATCCGCTTAACTGTTGCCCTCCAGGGTGAACCAGGAAGAGCAGTGCAGGTGCAATACACTCTAAGATTCAACCATTCACAGGACGGGTAGCATGGCAGTTCCCGCTGCTTTTAATGCTCGGCAACCTTTTTTTGACTCACCGGGCCTTCTAAGTTGTGGTTCTCAGGCCACGCAGTTGCGGCAAGTTACAATGAAAGACCAAAGGGCGAGACAGCTACTTGTAAAATGCAGTACAATTGTCTTCGCTTTTGTGAAGCCGCGGTCTGCTGTTGGGCCATATGCTCTGGGTGAACGCTTCAAACGTTTCGCACGACAGTGCTGGGTCGCTTTTCGCTGGAAATCGAAAATTGGCTCAACGGGTAGCCGGCAATTTCAATTATTGTGACCGAGTGGGCTCAGACTTCAAGGGGGCTTGACGTGTGTTGGGGAAATACTCCCTTGCCCCAGCGGACAATAGCACTGTGCCTTGAATGTGGCCATGCAGTGCTATGAGTTGCACCCTTGAATATTTTTAACATTTACAAATCCAAGATTTACTCAAAGTTATTCCCTACATGAGTACAATGAGAACATTCCATGTCGTTGAAGGAGACTCGAGAAAGTTTTGAATAGAGCCCGTGAAAGTAAAAGATCACCCAGCAAGCTTCCGAAACCCTCGCGCGGTCCGCCTTTGGGGATTTTACATTGGGCATCGGGCCGTCCTATCACCTTCGATAATTTTTGGAAAAATAGTTCCTAACTGAAACCACCCATGAAACACTCACGTTGGAATTTTACCTTTGTCTTCCTCAAGTAACATTTAGGAAAAGTCATCTACAGATGGGTAAAAAACTGATTTCATTGACGACCTTCATGTCCGGCGATATCGTAGGCTACTTAGGCCTCCTTGTGCACGTTTGTTTTCACTTCCCATGCTTATACATAAAAAACGAGAATGTGTAACGCTGCAAAGATTTACCTACCTTTAGTCGATGGGTTCCAGATTCCGTTGAGTTGACATCACGCAGTTGTTGTCAGCAAAGGCTAGGTAAAATATTTGAATCTTTCGCGAAAATAGATTATTGCCTTAAGTTTATTACCTTATGAATTAAAAAAGTCAGTAAAATATTTTGATCTATTTTATTTTGGCTTTTACCGACAGATTACTATAAAAGTTCAAACCGTAAATGTTCATCTGCGTACGAGACTGCCACTTGAATTGTTATTCATATAGGCCTATTTTAGATTTTTGGAAAGTGATGGGTCAGTTTTTGGCAGGATATTTCTCTTTCAGGTCAGGTGATTTTCAGTTTCTATAAATTGATAAACTAGCAAATACTTTCCAAAGCCCCTTTTCCAAGTTGGATTTTTAAAGGTGTAACTGAGGGAAGAATATTACAAATTCTAACATCATTGCACGTTATTTTTCCTATCCAATGGTTCCGGAAGCGCACCATCAGGGGTCAACTTTCGGGGTCAACTGTAAGGCTCAATTCTTTATCATCAGTTATTTGTGGTTCCTTAAATGTACGTGAGTGACGTGTAAAATCTAGGCTTCCTCGTTCTTCTTGTAGCACATAGCTACGGTGTATTTGGGCGTAAGCAGTGTATTTTAAAAAGTCCGCGGGCTCTTGTTTCTACAAAAAGTACAAGCCCTTACATTTCCAGCAGATGCTGGAAAGTGGTATATAGGTTTGAACCATTCTATTTCGATGGACAATGATCATTTGATTTCAGTAACTTCAGTAACATTTACCCCGAGCAAATCTGATATGACGCATCTTGAAGTATGTAATTTCATTAAGAAGAGTTGACATTGAAAATGTTTGGCGTCATGCATGCGTGGGAAAACACTGAACATTCTGATGCATGTTTAGTTTTCCTGAGCAGGTATGATTTATGTTTACTTTTTTTTTTCTTTTTTTTTTTTGATGGACCGGGTAGGTTGGTTTTTTGTTGTTGTTGTATGGTTGCTTCAACCATGGGTGTCACTCGACAAGTAGTTGGAAGAATTTGCCGGTCCACAGCCTGAGCGTGTTTCGAATGGTTTCGTCATCCTTTGCAGCAGTGAAGTCCGTCCACTTTGCTGCCGATCGAATCAGAGTGGTGGCTGTAAACTGGACATTGTGTCCGGCTCGGATTTCTTAAGAAGGAAACGACAAATCGGGAAAATTGCAAAAAAACCTCTGGGCAGTTATGGTCTGGTAATTGCTAAACCATTCGCGACGGAGGGGATTAAAAGTAGTCACAGAGGCCGCTGCCAATGAAGTGTCCCATCCTTCCCACAGTAAAAAAAAGTATAGACATTAGTACAACCGTTTTCAAATTTCAGCGGAAGTCACCGGATGATGTCTGTCCTTGGTGTCCTGGGTGCCTATAATTACATAATGAAACGTGCTGTAATTTGCCTCACATCGTCCCGACCTCGACCACGACAGGCCCGGTTGGGAGTCGACAACTTTTCAGACCACCCCGAAATGCTTCACTGCTTGCTCTCCCCGACCAGTGCGTTAAACACAAAATATAAATAGGCTCATAACCCAGTTGTTGGAACACAAGATTTTTTTTAGTTACAGTGACCGTCTATCTACATTGAAAGCATGCGAGTCCGTATGCGTCGTTGCAGTGTCTATAGACCTTTTACAGTGATGTCACGATCTGATTTGTCGTTATGGTAATGAGTGCATAGTGTTGCGATGGGATGCACGTCGTTGAAGCTGCCCGTAGGAATATATACGATCACCGTGGCCAAGGCGGTCCGCACGTGGTGGTATTGTATACATTTAGTCACTTGGGTAAAAAAGGTTTATACATAAAAGATGGATTCGGTTATAAGATTTGAGCAGTCCGTAAAAGCATAGAGGGATCTTATTTCATGGTAAAATACCCCAAACCATTATCTTGTGCATTTGAGACCATCCATAACACTTGAAACAAGATAAACGATTTTTAAATTTTTATTTATTCATTTTTTCGATACCTTTCTTTACTTTACCAACTTACCCAGCCATCCGTACAAAATTTGGTCAGAAGGCGCGGTGTAACAAATTCCCCCACTAGGCCATCAAAAACAATTATTCCAACAATTAGTCAATTTGAGGAGAACACCCAACGAGATTTTACCTTTTTGTGGCTGGAGGTTTGCGTTGACAATACCCTTTCCGCTCTGCCGACCCTGGTAACAGGTTGCAATAATGGTGGTAATTAACAGGCCGTTTCGCCCATGCAAGTGTTTATTTGATTGAGTTTGCCGAGTGGCCCGCGAGCTGATTAGACGCGGTGATAATCGCATCAAGTCGGGCAGAAATGTGAGGGTGGGATTGGTGACACCCACGGACGGGTGAAGGTACGAGGTCTGGGTATAAGAATGGTTATCGCTTTTTGCTGAGGGCAACTTGAAGTTTGGTTGAGTCATTTCCGTCTACAGAAATGACTTTTTGAATAGCTTTGATTTAACCATTCGGTTAAAATAATTCCAGTAATGTTGTATTGTTTTACATATACAACTGCAGACATATTGAAACGACTTGTAAAACTCTGACAAGTTGTAAAACACAAAGAATAATCATTGTGTTACAGTAAAAAAAAAGACAGCAAACTATCAAAATAAATCAATCTTATTAAAACTCTGCGTTGATTCTCAGAGGTTGCTTACAGTGTGAGCTCATGCAGTACTATGTATTTTAGGGGAACGCCAAGATTTGATTATGAACAGATATTTTGTACCGGTACTTCCAATCTCAGGGCATAGTGCATTAAATTCTTGTGAGTTTCACGGACCTGAGCAATTTTGTATTAAAGTTGTAGTGACACAGATGCATGCGAAATGTTTTTCGGAGTCCTCATTGATTTTACTCGATGGAGAAATTCCACAGATAGATTTGTCGTCTCTTGTAACTCTGTACGGCGGACACCATAGCATCTCGAACTCCATTGACATGAAATTCTACACTTTTGAGCAATAGTGCGCGTGCAGTTACAGACTTCCACGCGAGTAGGGATTACTGATTTGTAAACCAGACACAAAAGACACTTTCATTGACAACAAACCGCAGAAACAAAAGAATGAAGCTGACCAAAAGGTGCGCGCGTGTGGCACGAATTGTCCGTAATTAAGACGGGAATTTATAATCATCCTGGATGGTTTCCTATAGCCATTATGATTACCTGATCTACAGTTTGCCGGACTTTTGATTAAACTGGCAAACGTCGATCACTCCTGTTTGCCTGCATTTCAAATTACACCTAGTTAAAGTTACTTGAAACACAACCGAGTTACTGTACTTTTTTTAAACAGTCAGGCATTGGAAACTATCACCCTTTTATCTTTACAGTTTTGCGGAGTGTGTGTGTGTGGGGGGGAAGTTTGTAGCTAAACCTTCTTGGGTTGTCTTCATATATGGTGACAAACACTGTGTTACGACGGGTACCTTTTAATTAGATTTTCTGTGAGCATTTTTATGAGGCTGTTTATTGTTGTTCCCGGTTATTTCTCTCATTTTATGTTGAAATTGTTTAGAGATATATTTTCAGATACCCCAGCAGGAAAATATGAAAATTGTGTTACTGTAAGGAAGGGTTGATTTTTTGTGTAAATTTTACAGCCACACGTTCGTGCAAACTTACTCTTACCGAGATCTACAACTGGCATTGTATTTAAGATTATTTATTTTGTATCCAGAATTTCTATCGAATATTTAAAACACGGTCACACAGCCACATGCTCTGTAGGGTCTGTTCCTTTGGGCCTATTGTATTCGTCTGATTTCTTGCCTTTTGACCCGACCAGATTATTTCTAAATCAACTTTGGAACCAAATTATGACCCATGTATATCGGACCACCCATCACCTCTCCGCCCAAAACTTTCTCCTCAGGCCTTATGCTAACATTGAAAATTCTCTGAGCATTTTTAACACATCTAGCGCATAATGACAGACGACAAGTGGTTTATGTCACCCAGTAAAAGACGCAGGAAGGAATCGTAAATTTGCAACGCGATATCACCACCACCAGCAGCGTGTTTAAGGGGTCCAGTACCCGGGCCCCTGCCCCACGCGTGTGTGGCCAGGTAGTCAGCAGTGGAGATGATGACGAGCATTCATGGGACATAACATCCGGTCTGTCCCGGCCGTAATCCCTGCATCCCCGGCAATCCAAAAGCCTTTGATCCCCCGTGACATGGATGCAGCACCTTGTTTTCATTTTCGCTAAACTATGGCAAATAGTTGTCCTTTCCTTATCTCAGCTCGGACCTTGTGGCTGTCTGGTCTAACTTGACTACCATACTGTCTCACGGTGGCGTATGGAGGGAGGGAGTGTTAGATTTCCCCCTGGAGACACGTTGCCATTTCCTTTGGACACCGCACTACTACCCAGTGCAGTGGCGTGACAAGGGCTAAGATGTCCGGGAGGCACCTGGGGGTGCAGACGTTTTTTTCAAGGGGGGCACCACAAGAAAAGAAGCTGCAGCTGCAAAGCTATGTAAACTCAACGGAAATTATTCACAGCTTTCAAATGGGAGGCACCCGGAGGAGGGGGCATGTTCCTCCCGTCCCCCCAGTAGTTACACCACTGCTACCACCTTCCTGGGGGGGGGTATTTCTTTTTCGGGTGAAATAAAATGAGCTTTCGTTTTAAAAAAATCCCAATCTCCTGGGACCCCAAACCAGGATACCCATTACTCCTACAGTACGGTCTACAGCACACCGCAGAATGGCATAATAAAGGCCGAGATACTCGGCCAAACTAGTCATATTCAGATCTGCCTCCCTAAAATTGTTAGTATTAAGATAAAAACCGTAGAGGGCAGTTTGCTCTTTACTTTTTCTTTCAACTCTCAGCTGTTACCGCTAATTTTTCGAAAATATATCTCAACAAACCAGTTCAATCGAATGACTCCAGCAACAACGCAGCGTCGCTGTGCAGGGAAGCACAAAGCACGGCCTTTTTCCGAACTGCCATGAGGTAAAGGCCCACAATTTCAGGTTCAATATATTCTTAGACTGTTAGTTTTACGTTATTTTCTCAACATTATGGCTTGAAATAGATCAAAGTTAACCCAAGAAACAGTCAGGGGTGTGTTTATTTTTGGTGGTCAACTCGACACGGATGTTTGCTTCTTTTTATGGGTAGCCATCGGCGGTGGCTAAATGAGGCATATTGATGGACGATTGATGAAGGAGGTACTCATGAAAGAATCGAACAACTCAGCCCGAAGATAGCCTCCTTGAATTCACTTAGCAAGGCATTTTTTTATCAGAAAAGTTTCCCAAATACGTGCACAGTGAATGACATGAACTTAAGGTTCGCAGTAGTTTGACAGGAAAGGTTTACTTTTCAATTTAGTTGGCTTGGTTTTCACATACAATGCACGCCTATACATGTTGAGTTTCTCACACAGTACTTTTTCCCTCAGAGTTAGTAGCGATGATTTGGAATTATAGATGTTGGCCTTGGCCTCGTATGATGTGTGTGGCTCGATACATGCAGCGGTAAATAATCTGGTGCTTTTTTGTTACATCCCCGGTCGACATTTTAAAGGGTTCATAGAAGTTTAGAGAATAATTCTGTGTCTTGTGTGAGTGCGTTTAACACTAATAACACGTTTTAGTGCTTTAAAGCACTATAGTAGCACTCTTAGAATTTGACATTGCCCTGTGAGATAATCCTCTGTTGTAACAACTCTGTGTACCATTATCAGCAGAAATCGAGAGTCACGTGTACGTATGAAGCGTCAAGGCCACCTCTTTCTGTGGCAGGTTGGCTGTTCACTTGACAAGCTCACATTCATCAGACCATGGAGGTGTGATTCTACCTCCATGATCAGACCAATGCCACGAACAAAAGGACAATTTTGGTGCCTCTCCGGCAATCCATGTCGTGTGGGTGAATTTTATCAAACACTCGCCCTTTACAATATGAGCAGAATGGAACATTGGCAATGTTTGTGTATTATGTTTATATTTAACCTCAATTGTATTTCGGTCGTCGTACGTGACGTACTAGCTGCAGGGGTGTTGGGTTCGCAGTCGTGTCCTCCTTTTTACATTTGGTATACTATCGAGGGAAAAACGTTTAAGTATTTGTTTTTCGTCAAGTCTTATAAGTCACAGTACACTTCGTCTTTACGGCTATGCCAATTCGGGCTGAACTTGGGCGGAGGCCAGGACTGGTGTGGGCGTTATGTGATACCCTATCGAGTGTGGGAGATGTCGGTAAAGTAAGGACTTTTTATGTAAAACCGCTTTTTAAGAGCTATTTGGAAGGTGGACTGTAATTTCTGCATACAGTCTTTGTCACTTTCTTCGGGCTCGGTTGGAACTTGGACAGCTGGGAGGTAGTATACAAACGGATAATGGTCGGTGTGTGGGGGGCTGCTACCCGGAAATTTACATTTCGAAAGCATTTCCAGGTTATTTCTACTAAATCACATGATAGGCTATATTCCAAGTGAAGTAGGAACTACACGATGCGTGGGGGCCGAGCAAGAGGGAGATTGTGCCATAAGTTTTACTCGGTGCTTTTGCTTTGGTTTCATTTGGTGGGTCATTAAATGTATTTAATCAATTATCAGAAAACGTCCCTCTCTCACGACAATGTGGCGGCTCTCCTTTTGTTTGTTTTCTCGTTTGCCCTTTCACATGGCTACTGAAACACTTTGCCATTGAACACTAATTGAATTGAGCTTCCTTTTACTGGGTCAGATTTTTTTCTTTTGTAGGTCAAAATCCGAGAATGACTCCGAGTGAAAAAATCCAGCAGTGTGCTGCCGTACATCTCGTGTTGATGTCCCTTACCATACCCGTTGCCGAATTTGTCACCGGGCCACCTATCAAATGCGCCCTAATAAGACCGCTAGCAGGTTGCCAATTTACCGCTTATTATCGGCACCCCGTTGTCTCATGTAATAATTTCAATTACACTCTCAAAGTGGCAGCTCAGAAGAGCAGGGGGGAAAGAGAGAAGTCTGTAATGGCAGCCATTTCTGGCGCAAAATGAGGAGCAGATTTCACAATTATCACCGGCCGGAGTTTCAAAGGCACCGCCGGGGACGGAGCGGGCGATCAAGGTGGCTTGGGCAGCTCACCGGGTTGCGAGCCCCGCCACGGAAATGGGTCTGTCGTGGTCCGGGCTCTGGCCATTACAAGGCAGATACCGGGCCGGCCAAGCTTAGGACAGCCCACCAGCTGTTTTTGCTAAGCTCTGGCAGGTGTGGGCGCTGGGACCCAGCCGCGTGCCATCTTGAAAGTTGAAGACCCGCCAAGCGCTCGACGGGCCAAAGAAAGAAACTTGGAGGCGTTGCGCAGCGATCTGTTTTGTTAATTTGCTGTTGCGAATTAGCTGCTGGTTAGTTTTTTCCAGGTTTGTTGTTTTTGTATAATAGTTGCTAACATTAGTTATAACGCTGTTGCCTAAGTAACTCAGTACATCACTGTAATTGAGTTTACGTTCTATAATCCAGAAGAGGTGCTCTCTATGTTTTGAGTATATCATTTGGAATATTTCTTCGTTTTTTCTTGGGGTTGGGATCAATGACCTCACTAACTGGACAGGGTGAAAATACGCACGGAACCCATCTCCATTCTTTTTTACTCTTTGCAGCACGCGCAGTATGATTTGGGGGAGGGTTAAGTTAAGTTTAATATGAAAAAGAAAATAGAAAAAAATGTATACCAATACTTTTAGATTATAATCACGAGTAATTCTTATAAATTCTAGCATTTCTCATGAACGTCTGAAATTTACCGGTATGTCGAACATTTTCAGAGCACCAAAAATGCCGGAATGTGGCCTGCATGGATTCACAGAGGCAAACCACCGTGTCACAACCTGTCAGGGTTCTCCATGGGTTCAACCGTCAACGGTAAAAGGGCCAGGACAGGGTTGTTATTGTTGATAGATTTTATTCGGTTTCCATGACCGACAATCAACCTGGCTATGTTTGGAACAGGCTGGCGATCCAACTTTGACTATCAAACGTGTCGATTTGACTCATAGTCTATTAGTGTCAGGGCCAAAACAAACTTCAGTGACTAACGTTGACAGTCTGAACGTGGATGCTCTGAATGACAGAAAGTCCTTGCCGAATGTTTTCCTCTGTACACGATTATTTGACAAGCTGCATTGTGAAATTGTGCCATTTTGTAGAGAGGGATGGGTCAAAAGTATCCTTTCAGTTAATTGAGCCGACAGGTTTCTCTCTAACTAGTAAAGGCTGTTCAAAGTAATTAAAAGACATGCATTGTGAACAAACGGGAAAGGTTCCCTTTCACATTATAAAGTTTGGTTTGACTTCAGTCTTCTCATCAAACGCCCATGTATGCACCCTGAGCACGTAATGAGCCTGGAACCAGCCTATAGCCGTTCGCCCATGTTGGGAATGTTGTGATTAGCAGTCGGGGACCCTTTTGCGAAGGAGTGCCGTCTTGTTACAGGTAAACCGTTAGCAATGTCGGCTTCAGTATGGTCGGTACGTCCGATGTCTCACAGCAAACCACTAGAGACGCACCGACGGGTTTCTGCGACGCAAATTCGGCGAATCTCGCAATCGGCGCGCGTTGATGTTTTAGAGTGGCACGATATCGGCTCTTTGGGTGCTGTTATCCTTTTGTGGAATCTCCCGACATGAGTCCACAAAGGGCCTGTGTCGCGAAGCTGCTTGGCAGAAAATCATGCCAAATGAACCTGCAAAGGAAATACACGTGTGAATGTTGTAGGTGGTGCAGCATGGGACCATTATTATCATGCGAATAAAAAAGGCCCCTCTACCCTTCTCAGGGCAAGTTCGAGCGCGAACTACAAGTTTGACCACTAAACCATTGCAATGAGCAACGCGCACGCACATTATAGCCGCACTCGATCGGCCTTAGTTTTTACCGTATTTGGGTGCGTCCGATTTGCTTACACGGAGCCATCCTGACCTGGCGATGGCCACATGTGTGCTGTGTCAAACGAGAGACCGTGGGGACGAGGTTAGACCGAATCAACTAGCAGAAGCTAATCGAACTCGTATTTTGCTCTTGGCTGCAACCCTTGGCTACACGGTCAATGACATCTCGCAGAGTTAGTTTCACGTGAACGGTTCCCTAGGCCATCCGTACTGATATAATTGTATTGGCTATTGCATTGATAACCAGCGGCGCGTCCATACCCCGGGGGCCTGGTTCTAAATGGTCATAGAGTTCTCTACTAGATGGTATAAACCATCCATCATTCGGGCGGTGTTGGTTAAACCATATAGGCCACATGTAGTTAACGACAGTCGCCGCTCAAACTTGTCCACAGAGATTTATCTCTCTGGGTATAGGCCTACAAACTTACATGTTCTCAGCTTCTGCTAGTAAACTTTTTTTCGATCGTGTTAAGTTTTTCCTTGGCGAAATGTTTGTATTGGCGCGGTCGTGGATAAAGACGTTTGGTTAATAAAACAGTCGTAGGCTTTTGGACTGTTTCCTCGGATAAAGCGTTGTGTATTTCAACTATATACGGACTCTATACTTGGCGAATAAACTTTATTCATTGGTCAGCCTTATTGAAATTGAAAATCGTGTTTGGATATTGAAAGTAGAAATGAAAGCTATAAAATTAAAATTTCCTGACAAATTGGTGCATGTCTACTCTGATGACTAATTTCAAGTTTGTGATTACATAAAACCCTTGTGTTTGTAAGTCAGATTTTAAAGATATTGACAGGGGGGCTTGGAACGCACGCCAATCATAAAGTAGACGGGTATCATCTCGACCAAAAGTTTACAATGTGTAGAACATGGCTTCATCGTGAATAAAGTCTGTAGACAGGCTGTATACTTAAATAAACTCGTGTTGACAGTCTCACACCATGGACGCTGTCCATAGCCAGTGAGCAGCATGAGTAATGCCGTGAGTTATGGTTTACGGCACCGGCCGCTCGCTCGCTCAGCCTTGGTCAAGGCTGTGCACAACTATTCCTTCCTCCGTGCGTATACTCAATGCATGGACCCCGGATTCAACCACTGACGCTGTATTCACACGGATTCTCTACTATTTATAAGGGTATAAGACCATAATCGACTCACGAAGCATCTACTCAGACCCTGCACTTTGTGCTAGAACAGTAGGTGACTCTGCTTGGCCCTGCTCCATGATCATATCATGGTCGGACCTCAGACGTTCTATTGTGGGCCAATGACTCTCGACTGTGTATAGAAATCCTTAATAATATAACGCTATTTGGGCTTGTTTCGACTATTGAGGAGTTTGTCCGAGAAGTTACACTGGTTGATGGTTCCATGGCCTTGACAGTCATACCGTGTGTTCCCCACCCTCCTCCGGGACCTGAATCCTCTCTGTCAACAGTCGTAATCACGGTTGGCTCGTTGTTGCTGAATGCGGCTGCCAGCGATCCGTTTCCGTGGATACGCATTTGGCGCCCTTAAAAGTGACTGTCTGAGGGCTTTAATTTGGGTATCGTGTCGATTTCTGATTCATACAAGTTCTTTTGCCCAGATAAAAATTGAATGTTCGTGTCTTAAAAATTCACTTAATACGCGAAAATAATGCCGTGTCCGTCGGAGAGTCTACACTATACCTTGAACTCTAATTTTCATTTTACGCGGATAAGTTTCATTTGCCCTGATTTTTACTTCAATTCAGTCTTATCAACACAGAATGCATGTAGGAAGCCTGTTAATTCTCCCAATTTATGACGAGCAATTAAGTCCGAGTTTTGCCCAGAATAACTAGCACCTTATTACAAGCTTGGAATGGTCGTCATGCCACGTACGTCGCATCTGCTTTCTCAGTTCCATGTAATGGCCTTCGCTGTGGACCACGTTTAAACTATCATACATCATGTTCCCCTCCTAAGGTCATTTCAGGAGTGGGTTAATGTGCTGGTTCCCTTCAAAGTCATTGTGGGAATGGCGCTGTGGTATAGTGCGGTGTTTGCAGTGTGCGAGCACCCGCTTTTTTTTTTTATAAGGCAGACCTGGAGTCAAATTATGACTGAACTGGGTTAATGTGAGGTCCATTACACGTCGCAGGTCACTGGGGTCGTGCGCCTAAGATAAACTTATACATGGTGCAGTCTTTGCGCCCGATGGGAATTGAGCGCTGGTCCCACCTCTTGGCGGCGGTTTTTTTGGCGCTAAAACACGACGCGTGTACAGTTTGCAGTTTGTGAGAAATGGTTACCGCGTACAGCGACCTTGTTCGTCGACTACTTTAAACATGGTTCACGGGGAATAAATGCACAACTGTTTGTTTGACGAGAGTAACTCGCTCGACACATGTGCGGCGGAGTGCGGCCACGTTAATGTAATGTAAAGCAACCATCTGGCTTCGTGTTAATTAATTTTGCTATATTGAATTACTTTTCTTTTGACAGATATTGTGAGAATCATGAGACCCTGTGCTCTTTCATTTACCCCTGGGTCACATTTTGGCACAATAGTACAAACCAACAATTTACGAGAATGTTGACTTATCCCTAACCTCATTAATACATTACATTACGTGTAGTGCATGTACTACTACACTACAGGACGAGTTGGCCACGGTTCTCGCTCGACACTATCGTCTTTGCTGTGCTCAAGTGAAAGCTGTGTTTTACACCGATTCTTGCTGATCTCAACTTTCGCTTGTTCCTGCTTCTGATAGGGTCTCCGTGCATGACTCATCCTCCCGAAGTAACCATGTTTGCTTAGTTAACCCTGGTCGTGAAATTAAACACTTGCGACACGTGTACGTCAGCTTTCTAATTACCAAAAAAAAGTGACAGAAATGCCACCACGCTACCAAGGACGAAAGGGGCACCACGCATACACACACCCACACGCCCGGCACAACCACAGGATGAACACGCGGCGAAAATCGTCCCATAACGACTTTTTGAGCGGGTCGCTTTTTTTTTTTCAATAAGTACGAACCGGAAACGGGGCCTGGTCCTAGTTTGGAAGCTGATTTACTTTGCTGAAATCCCGCAGTGGTGGGAAGTAATTCTTGTTGGATTGACATCTGCCAGGCAAGATGTCTTAATTGCCCGGGAACGTCTCGTCCATGTGGACCATAATACATGGTATCTTGCTTCACACTTAAACTGTAGAGGGGGAACGGAAAATTGAAGTGCATTTACAAAGTTACAATTCCGGACTCGTGTCTGCGGGCAATTCAAATGGAACGATCTAGCAGTTTGTGACAAGCATTTATCCACAACCAGGCTTTATGAAACGAGGCCAGTGCTCTGTAAAATGTATAGAATTTCGGGGACATCAGACAATTGAAATTTCACAGTCTTTCAGTACAGATGGCAATTCCCATTTTTTATTTATCGTTAATGATAAAAAATATGAAATAGTATATGATACATGAAGTAGGTTGGAACGACCTTTCACTGTTTTGTTTCCTGGGTCCAAGTTGCGATTTAAATTCAGCATGGTACATTTCCTTTTTCCCATTTTCTTCATGCTCTTCGTCGGAGCAGTACGACAGTGATATATTTTTAAACGTACTGTGTATTTATAAAAGGTGCGTTTGATTACTGGATAGGTGCAAACATGTTTTACCTCTGTTTACGTGATCGAAATCGAAAACAGTGATAGTCCCCCCCCTTCCGGTGATCATATCTGCACAGTGTCTAGAGAAATTAATCAATCATTCGGCCTTTCGTTTACCTCCAGAGCAAACAGTAAGTTTCCGGCACTTCCTGCATTTACATAGGCCTGAACACAAAGCATGCCGGTACTCCGTCCAAGGGGCTTCATCGTGTACATATACATGTACACGTACATGTACATGTTATTCATTGTGTGCACATGCACTTTAGCAGTCTGTAAACTGAACGTTTTTCTCACTGATCCCATGTTTGAAAAAAAAGTCACCTAACTTGTACGGGGGTGTCTAAATTCATTAAAAACACACATATCCCCCTTGTGATTATTTTGGTTAAGTGAGGCAGGTTTAAGATCATTTTCGTGAATGAACTGTTTAGTAGAGGTTATTCTCAATGTTTATTCAGTGTATTTTATTCCAAAAATATAAAGAAAAATCTAACTAAATTTCTGACCCTGCTCTCTCATCAAACATCTAAGTTTACAGTTCGCCTCCCTTTTTTCGCGCAAGTTGAGAATGGGCTTTCAGGTTTGGGAAAAAAGATGCAATTTTAAAATGTTATTCACTGTTGTGGTTTGAAGCAATAAATAATCGATGGAATGTTAACTTGCTTAAATGTAGGCTTGTATAATTCTGACTGCATTATCGGTGGAAGCTTAATAGTTATTGTCTAAATATTTGAAGTCGGCTAAATACATGTCTACAAACTTCCAAATTGCTCGACCGGAATCAATCATTCAGTTGTTGAATTACTCCGTCGTCTCCACTCTGAGCGGTGTCCCACCCACGAGGAGGCAACCTCCTCTCAAGACCCGGGACTTTTTGAAGTTCGAGGCTGGTGAAAAATCCCACCTGTTCCACTCGTGGGAAGCACAAAAATAAGAACCCTTTGACGAAAATAAGCAGAGGAAACCTTTTTTTATTCACTAGACTGCCGCAAATGCTTTGACAATAAGGACATGACGTGCGGTGATGTTATCATTTGATTTCTTGTGAATTTTTTTTCTCCAAATGTATTCTAAATTTCGATTACTATCGTCCGCAATGCTTATTTATACAACAGTTACTGTTGGCCCAAGCCACTTCTTAATCCTTCGTTTACTGAGTTTCATGCTTGTATGTCGATAATCGTCGAGATGCACAGAGATGGATTTGTGTGTTTTTTGTTTTGCGGTTGTTTACTTTTTGTTTGTTTGTTTGTTTGTTTGTTTGTTTGTTTGTTTTCAAGCTGTTCAAGTTACCCTTAGGACCGTGCAGAATTAGTTTGCCTGCATCCTTTTCTGTCAGGAACTCATTCCTCTGTGAATCGTAATGCTGGTAAGACTTCTTCATTCAGCGTACAAGGTACACCAGGCCTCTCCGCCGTCCTACAACGGGACTGCTTTGAAGTCGAGAAATCAGCCGACCGTACACGGCGCTCCCTGGCCTTTTGCACCATTTCCCATTTACTCAGCCAGAGGTGTTGCCCCACTTCCGAGCCCGAAAGAAGGAACAGTCTGCAAGTCGGGTGTCATCATTTTGGACGACTTGTGGATGTTGTTTCGGAAGTTTAGACGGGGTCTTTTTTTTAACGCGCACTCGTCACCACACCGACCCCGTCTTGCCTCGCCCTGCGCCGCCAGAGGCGAATGGTGCGCCCCGGCCTCTCTTCGCTCGCTCCTGGGAGACAAACTATTGATTATAGTTCATGACCTGGTTTTAGGGCCAGTTGGGACACGGGCTTGCCTTGCAAAACTTGTGGGAATTGGGGACCGAGATTGCAGAAGCCGTGTCGGGTAAAAGGTGGACCGGATTTCCCTTCCCAATGTTGTTATTAGGAGATGCAGGGGATGCCGTTCGGTTCCTGACGCTGTACCACGCCCCCTTGAAAACAAACACAACTGGGCCGGGACAGTTTCAAAGTGATTGCGTCCATATTGCTCTGTAATACTATTACTACTACGATAATCGATGCATGGAGACGCGTCAATAGCCGCTGCAGATGTTTTCCCACTGAAAAGTGCTACGAGGGTGCGAAAGAGGAGACAACGTGCAGGGTCAAGGTCAACCTTCTCCCTCAAACATCACCAGCACTGTGATTCTCTGCCAATTATGCCTCACTGTAAATAAGACACGGGAGTCTGAAATTACTTCACGCAAGTCCATTTTCTCTGTTGCCAGTTTTGGCACCACTTTGACGGTGGTCGGCAGTCGGCAGGGGCAAAATGACATTGCATGAGTTTCGCTTTCTGCTTCAACGCTTTTTTTGTATGATGAGGTGTTGTTGTTGAGTCTCTTTACCATGATTATTCCTGGTCAAATGTTTAAATGTTTGTAATTGTCGACACGGGCTCTGTGAGCGATGGAGCTGGAACAGAGGCGTCACTTGCAATCATCTTTCACGTGAATGGGTTCTTGCGTAATAATTTAGCAGTTCCTGCTGGCACCGACGCACAAGTTAAGACTGTTCGGCAACACTTTGTCCCAGAAGTGCTTTCTGCAGAGAGAGAGAGAGAGAGAGTTGGCACGATGGACATTTCCCAGTACTCCCCAAAGAAGAGACGATCACGGATTTCGGAAGTCAGGTCAAATTCTGGCAAATATGTGTAACTGAACATTGTCTTGTTTTCTGAGGTAGGACCCCCCCCCATCAAGAAGTGTTTGGTCTTGAACCACGTCTAGCCAAACTCAAAACGATCCAGTGGCTCGTGTGTCGTTGCCAAACCGGCAAGATGTGGTACTAGTGGTATAGGAGTAATGACTACTTGAATAATTGCCGAACCAGTGACTTGCCATTAATGTTCTGCCCACATGGCATTGAGCCTTGCCAACAGGTGTTTTCCAGCACCTCAGCCAACCTATTTTTATGTGCAGAATGATATTATTACCCAGACCGGAAATTGTTCTAATTTCCCCTGAAGTATTACCAAACGATTTTACAGATTTTTAGGGGGAGGGGACTACATTGGCGTAATATATTGGTCAGTGAAGGCTTAGGTGTCTGGGGTCTAAAGGTAAATCATCTTGATAGAGGAAAACATTTGGGGATGTTTAGAGAAGTCACGTGACGTCGATTGTCACTGTCACAGCTGCTTGTTCAACCTGGGGGCATGATGTCTAGAGTGCCGTGGCCGTATTTCAAGTCGTTTGTTTTTCCAGACTTTGGCGAGTGAATGGCCTTTATACTTGTGTGGTTTTGTTTTGTTTATTTGGAAGACATTATAATCTGTTGAGATGGATAACTTTAGCTCATCACAGATTTGGTGTTGTTTTGTAAATTTTGTAGCAAAATCAGTCAGACAAGTGAGCTTTCACCTCAACCGTATACGGCGTATGGCGTATAATGCGTTTTCTGTGCATTATCTGGCCCAGCATCATCCTCTGTGAGGTCTCAGGCGTTTCATACGAGCATGAAGAGTGGAAAGCATTTCCATCGAGTGAGAGTCTCGCTCGGAGGAAATATTTACCCAAAGCCATGACCCCTCCACGAATTGTATGTACCCCAAAACAATTGTAAAGCTGTATTGTGGCTGGCCCTTTTCAAGACGTTATGTCAAATTTGTTTCCACCAGGCAGCAGATCAAGTGAGGCCGCATGTCGGTTCCGCGTAGTCGATCCGTTCCGCCAGGCCCTGCATTGGGCCGTATAGGTGCTGCTTTCCCCGGCGCCAGTTTGTTGGTTACAACTGTATCTTGGTCATATAAACTCGCGATATCATAACCAAAAAACGCTGATCTAGGCAGTGTTTTCCATGATTAATGTGTTTTGTCTTTCAAGCCCTTCCAGTGCTTCTTCCAGAACCCAAACTAAGCCCAGGGGTATTCTTCTTGATGTAATGAATGGCCACCTTGCCTCTCCCCCACTATGAGATAGGTCCCCTTGTCCCCATCCCCTAAAAAAACACACGTTTGTTGGACGCCACTTAGGTACCAGTGACGAAAAAATAAAAGTAATACTGTTTGTTGACTCATTTTTTTGATATTAGTACGATTTTAGTTTTACACAGGAAAGCTCCAGAAATCAGACTGGTGATTGTAGTATTAAGACGTATGTAAACAAAGAATTGACGCAGGCAGTGCACGGTGTCAAATGCCAACATGGGTTTGTAAGGTGTGATTTGAGTAATTAGAATACCTCTCATTTGTGGGCTTATGTTTTCTTAATCAGAAAAAGCAACCGTTAAGGATTGGTCAGCAAATAAGATAAAGGAAGATTTCGACCCTCGACTGAAGTCACTCGTCAGAGGTGAGTCTTTATTGCCACTGATTCGTCTGCGGCTTCCCCGTCACTTTGTCATGAAATATGTGCGTGAAAAATTGACCGGGTGACGACCGTTTCATCGGCTATATATCGGGTTTAAGGTCAACCCCCCTCCGAATACGCTTTTTCCTGTAAATTTCACAGAGTGGGATCGAACTCTTTAATGGCCTACGTGCATTGGCTTTTGGAGCGCTGTCGTTTTTGTGCAAAAGGCTTGGCTGATGAATACCTCACCAGCGACGCGATGATATCCAGGCAGCATATGCAGCAAGGTATGATACGGAGAGAACCCCCCCCCCTTCTTTGTGTTGGTCATTGTCTGGCAGGAATCAGGGGAA
>NW_019091416.1:1158287-1242338 GCF_001949145.1 Acanthaster planci
GGTATACCAGGCAATTGACAAATGAATCGGGGACGCATGAAGTAGGAGACACGTTGGTTAACACCTCTAAGTTTGGAATCTAAAGAAAATATGTTTTCTCTGATTTTATCTTTTCAAATAAATATGGAAGCATCCAATCGAACGCAGTGTCCTTTGTCGTCAGAGCTTAACTATAACAAGCTAAAAGGGTTTTTTTTCTGTTTGTGCCAAGATGTGAATTCTGAATGTAGATTGCGTCACTCAGATAAACAGGGAAGCAAGGGGAACCCTCGCCCTGTGTTCGTAGTGTATAAACCCTTGTGCATGCCAAACAATGGCTGCAAACAATTGCTACATGCATTGTTTGAGAAAAAATATCTGTTAATTAAGGCAGAAGTTAACCACCATTTTGAAATTTACAGAGCAGTCAAGGGCAGTTGGGGTCTCAAGCAACAATTGTTCTGTATTTATGGCAAAGTGGTGATCCCGTGGTTGGAGATACATGTACATTTATACGGAAAATAGTCCTCCCATAATTTTCACCTACGCACTCCCGTCAACTTTGAAAAATAACCCCCATCTTTTAAGCCGAAAATGCACGAGAGCCACATCCAACATTATATCGCTCGACAGTTGAAGGAAAAACAGCTTGCCGTGTGCGGTGAATCTCGAAGATTCGGCGTTCACTGCAATGTTCTTTGTTCGTTCTGAAATTAAATATCATTGAAGTGTGAGGCGTGTATCTGTCAAGCAAATTGAGCAAGTCGATGAAGGTTTCCACCCCAGGTTCTGCGTAACTTGTTTAACCCTGATGGGGCTCTAGGTAGGACTTTGCCCTCTTCCTGCTGCATCATCGCTGTTATCGTACCATGCATTTTCGTAAAGCTCTTCGAGGAATTTCTGAAGAAAAAGAAAGTTTTGACACATGCAGGCTATACTGAGTCATCTTACGTTTTCCACTAAATCGGCCCAGAAAAAAGTGCCTATTCACAGTAGTGCTAAAACCACACCTACAAAAAGAAAATATCGGATGTCGTTGAGTTCACCTATGTTTTCAGTAAAATTCCTTTCTGGACTGCTAGAATCCGAAGCGGGAGATCCACGCCTTTATACCGTCAACCCCCCCCCCGGTCAAAACACTGTTTGTGTGTTTGTGTTGATTTGCCTTTTTTATTCAAGTTATAAAAAGAACATAAGGGTTATTTCCATAGAGCGCAATATCTATCCATATGAAAAATAAATGAAATATTAAAGAATAAAATATTGGGTATATTGGGTGTACCCAAACAGAATTTTCACTGTGGCTGATCACGGTTGTATTCAACTGCAGGGATTTTAGGTAACCTGGTGCCGGGAGAGAGTGATTCTCAAAGGTACCCGTATGGTACTTTTTGCATTTTGGGAAAAAAACCCTTCTATCCCATCCCATCCCATCCCTTTCAATCCGATCCCTTCCTATCCAATCCTTTCCAATCCCATCCCATCCCCTCCAATCCCATCCCCTCCAATCCCTTCCCATCCAATCCCATCCAATCCCATTCCTTCCAATCCCTTCCCATCCCAACCCTTCCCATCCCATCCAGGTTTCCAATCCCTTCCCGTCCCATCCAATCCCATCCCTTCCCATCCAATCCCATCCCTTCCCATCCCATCCCCTATCCTATCATCATTGTATCGTGTATCACCGTGAATCCTCTCATCATATCGTGTCGTATCATATTATGTTGCCATTAATCATTTCATCATCTATCGTGGTATTCTCTGGGAAATAATTCGCATGTAATAACCGGTTTTTTTCAAGTAGGCTACTCTCTGCAAACTGTATTTGAAACTGTGTTTTACACAAATAAGATTTCGCGCACGAAATTGCTAACACGTGCACATAGGCCTATTATGATATATCCCGAGAAGGGAAAGTTCAAATGTATTATAGCGGCTGAATTATGAATGGCCTTCGTATACATCTGGTATCCTCCTCAAATAAAGCATCGGAAGTGACATAATGAAAAATTATTTCCCCCTTTTTTTTTTCTTTTTTTTTTCGTTTTCACTGTACTTCCATTATGTGTAAGGTTTTTTAATCTTTTTACTCCGGTGTTAAGTTGTGTCAACTCAGTCGAGATAGGCATCAGATGATGGCGCCAGAAATGACACCAGCAACCACAATCTTTTTCTCTCACTCAATTGCATTTGAAGTGGTCAAAATGGGCATTTGAAAAAAACATTAAAACGTCTTCCCTTGGTTTTGTTATTGCCAGAGGAAATACTTCAGACTAAATCAAATCTCTTTTTAAAGGCTGGATATAATACTGCATGTATGATGTAAATTCGACAATTAGCCCCAACAATACCGAACCAAACGTTTGAAAATGTAAACCTATCCTCAAATCGGCGCCAAACGAAAAACCATGCCCGGAAGTCTGATCGCGCTGTAACCGCGGTAACCTTGGCCAGGTGCAAGCGAGGGCTACCGCGATTTCAACTGATCATAGACTCCGTACAAGTCAGTAGACTAATTGTCAAGGACAAAGCGTTTTGATGCCGTCTTTTGCTTTGATTGTGAGACGTCAAAAAAGCGTTTGTAGGAGAAGAGGGGAGGAGGACAAAGTACTATACGAGAGTGGTTATGCGCAGTTCCTCCCTCCACGCCCCTTCGCGGCGAGAAAATCACGACCAAGCTTTGTTTGTTCTCGGCGTTTCGAATGGAGTCTAACTTGTACAAGAAATAAACAGCGTCATGGGCAATGAGCTTGCCGAAAACACAGATTGTATTCGCAGCCATCGGACAGCCGATACCACGGTGATTTAATCATCGGTAAGGACACTTGAAAAGTAAAATAAAAGGGGTGGCAGGCCGTTCATGGGATTGAGAAGTTTTTTTAAACAAACAAGGCCAGTGCGTGTCCTGCGTTTGTTTGGTTTTTTAACTTAAAGAAGACTTATTAGTCCTGGTTTTCGGTGTCTTGTAACAATAATTGGTATCTGCATTACGAACGAATGCAGGCACAGTGTTTAATAATGTGCAATCGGTTTGATGGCGATAAAGTTATTGTACTGCTGCTAGTATTGTAGAGACTGGCGGGCTGTGATTTTTTCTTGTATCTGGTACAGTGCGTCTGCCATTCCAAGGGGCTTTAGACTAGAGTGGATTTCTCTATTGCACGGATTAGTTGATAAATCTCGAAGTTATGGGGGGAGCAAAGCTCCTCGCACTTAGTCAGGGTGTTAATAGTGTTAGATGCGATGGATTAAAGGAATTACACGTAAGCATAAAATAGTGTAAAGTGACTTCGTTTTCTAGAAATTAATTTTTGGTGAAGCTGGCTAAAAATACATGATCCTGAAAGTTTTTAGCAGTTTTTAGAGCGTTAACACAGTCTCTACAGGCTGTGGACCCGGAAACGATTGAGAGGGTACGTATGAAATCATCCTTGTTAGAAGTGAAAGTTAAGATTTTGTGCCTCTGAGCGTGGATCTCAGAGCGTAAATAAACACCGCATTATAGCGATGATATTTGATGAAAGCGTTGTATGAATCGGCCGGAGTACAATGTGGGCGGCCTGAGTGGGCCACTAGCAGGCCGTGTCATCCAACGGTGCGATACTGACAGCGACACCAAGTCTGCCACTTGGGCAAGGCCCACCAAGCTCGGGACGGTATCCCCCTTTGATATTGACCCCCGTATTTATCGCAGCTTCTGTAAACCCCAGATTGTTGTCGTTACGTTTAGGTTAGGGGGAAAGAGAAGGTGTGATTGATTGATGGCTGTTGGCACTAATCGGCACTAATGTGCCAAGGAGGGTCACAGGTAGGCAAGATCCTACCCCGAAAACCTCAACAATAGCAGAGGGGCTCCTGTGAAAACACACTTGTTGGAGACTAGATCATGGCATAAGACAACACACGGAAGTATAGCCCCCGCCCCCAAAGAGCAAACAGAATGAAAACTCGCCTTCAGATCTGAGAGCTTAGATGTCAGGGCTTTATTAAATTTTAGAACATAGAATATTCCCAGTGCTACTTTTAAAAAAATTTAGGCAATCACCACAGAGGTATATAAATTTTATTGATGTTCTGTTATAAGCACATGGTATTTTTTAGGAGGTCACAGGTCAATTTTCCTTGTCCACTCATGGCGTATTCAAATTCTGCATACATCTTAACGTACTCTACTCACATATCAAATGCAGCATGTTAAATGAGACACTTCGAAGTTTTTTTGGGGGGTGCTGTTCTTTTTCTCAGATTAGGAATTTTTTTCGCACAACGTGACGCTGCCCATCCCAACATAATATGGGATCTGTGCCGGTGCACGATACGTATAGAGATAACCGCTAAAGGTTCCATACGATTTGGGGAAAATAATAGTAAAACCTGTTGGTCGGGCAGAAATTATCAAGAAACAGGTGTATCTATATACTTGGTAAACATTGATTACAGGAGATGCACTCTGTATAGTTTTTATGAAAAATGACCTGGAATATATCAATATATGTATCAACTTCATTTCCATACTACAGTTTGGTAGCAAAAAATACTGCACCAGTAATAAAAAAATCATAATCTAATTAACGTATAATTTTATGTGCTTTGGCATGAAATCGTTATTTAAGAAAGATCAGAGTATAATGCTGTTCAGATATGATAAGGCTCACAACATGTACAGTAGTTACCAAGACAAACATGCATGGGGAATTATGGGAACCGTGAGACATTGGGGTAAGACATTGAACTGATTGTCACATCACCTGGAGGCAGTCTGGGCCGACCCAGGACTGGACCAGGCCTCAGTCATCACCTGGATGCGGGCGGATATTTTCTGACTTTGAAGTCAGTTGGAATGTTCGCTGCCTTAGGGGCAATATGACTTTTTTGGTTTCACCTGTGCCACGTGCGACTTTTTAAAGGCAACTTCTAGCGTTTTATGAGACCTGAACTGTGAACCCCTAAGGATGAAAGTAGTTCCAACTTACAGGCCTCTCGTAAGCGATGCTGTCTGTGAATTTGTTTGGTGACGTTGATAAAAGTCCCTTTAATTCGACGGTTGGGCGATATTGGCTTTGTGCAGAGATTTTACGGTCGTATCATTGACATGTGACCCGCGTGTTACAGTGGCGATTGAAATTGATAGCGCCCTCTCTTGGTTGATGGCAGTCAGTTCTGAGAACATTCACTAAGTTTGCAAGTGAAGTATTGTAAAGTTACAATAGAGTTACGAGTTACCGGTACTTATTGTAGAATTCGATGCTCTCTGTGGAGATTGTATGGCAAGACACAACCAGGTTGTTCTTAACTCGTAATTGGTACAATCCTGGGTCACTGCCCTCGAAAGCAGGTCCCTGCTTCGCCAATCAAGGTTCAGAGGTCAAACCTGGCAGTCCCCCCCATCAAAAAAAATATGCCTCATCATCCCACCACATTCACTACTGATACTCGCCCCGACAAAAAATGCACTAATTCGATCAGACAGGTTTACAACTCGCTCGTGATTAGCTTTAGTTCTCACGCAGTAATTTCGGAACCTTCTGAACTGAGAAATTCTCTGATAAGAAGAAAAAAATCTGTCCAGACGAAGGGTGTGAAACACTGCGGTCAGTGTGATCTAAGGCCGAGCCGCTGCCGCCCGCAGCGGTTCTTTACCTGCCCGTCCACGATTGCCGTTCGGCCTCGTATCTTGGACTTTCTTTTTACACCAGCCGTGAGTGGTCAGCAGCCCGAACGCTTGAGATGAAAGATTTATCATAACCCGACTGTTGCCGAACGCCGTTAATCTATGGGGGGAGGGGGTAATTAGAATGATCTTTGATTTTAGTGGCATTTACGACTTACCCGCGATATGAATTCGAGGAAGATTCGAGACAGTATTTAAGCTGTTAAACAGTTCTGCCGTGGATAATTAAGCCGGCAATATTCTTGAAAGCCTTTCTTTTCAAGTGTTACAAAGCGCCCTGACTTTGAATAACTTTTATCACTCACTAGGCCTATTCGAATTCAGAGGACGTTGTATTTTCGAACCTTCCCCCCCCCACCCAACAAAAAATTACCGCTCGCTTGTAAACCTGCAATCGAATTGCTTTCCCATAAATCTTGCACTCTCCCAGTCCAGGACTGTTATGCGAAAACTTGAACCGAGGAGCTCATACATAACTTACAATCATTTACAAAGATAATTCCCATTTGTTCTTCTTTTAGCAACTTAGAGCATGGACGTCTTCCTACCTCCATGCTTAGAGCAACGGGGCTCATTTTTCATTGTTTTTAGATAGGCTTTAAACATCATGGACATATTTCAACGCAGCTGTTTGTTGTCATTAACGCGCTACATGAAATTCGCTTTTTGAACTTTATAGTCCTGATCAAGCAGTTGCATTACTGTTCCGATGACCATTGCCGAAATTGACAGACATGTCCTTATCAAGTTCTTTAGGGTTAGGGTTTGAACTTTTAGTTCTTTCATAATTTGTATGCACGAAATGTGGTCTGTTGATTCGATCCAAATTACCAAAAGTGTGGGCTTAAAAGTAAATTGGAACCTTGCATTAAAATTTAAATGGGACAAAACTATAAAACACGCATAGGAGGCCGACATCACACTTATGAATACACGTAGAGTTTCCAGTGTTGTTGCCATCATCAAGAAAAGTGTATGTTGAAAGCAGCGAACGCTTTGTCTTTGTTTTTTTCAAGTAATGATTCCTTTGTTGCACTGTTGATCAAAAACTAGTAATTTATTAAGATTTGCGTTATACAGTGCCGTGTCAGCATCTTGTGGGGGGTACATGCGTCGCAGCCAAGTCGGAGTTTTCGAGCCTCCAGTGAGTACAAATGGTGTCTTGGAGTCTCACATTCAATTATTGTTATTTTTTGTAACGGGAAGAATATTCTCTGGTGATAAACTCTAAAAGTGTGACGTGGAGAGCAGGTCCACCTGGGCCGGCGCGCGGGTCGCATGGCGACTGAGTTATGAGTGCAGTTGGCTCACCATGACACGAGTGACAATAATTCAAGTGCGTTGAGAAATGTTCAGGCGTACTTCTTATAATATTTACGAGTTACATAGTTGCGAAGGATGGTTGTATGTCTTTGGGTTGTGGGAATATTCCCAATGTCTGTGAGATTGGTACTCAACACGTTGCCAACTGCGTGATCTGAAGGAAGGGGATTTGTGCAGCATTCAAGGCAGGTGCGCTTGAGCCCCAAATTGTCCGTTGAGGCTGGGTGGGGGGGGGGATAATGTGTCTTGCTTATGCTAGTGTACTTTGTTGAGTGCTGTTCATGCCTGCGTGTTCCAAACCTCATTGGAGTCATTGGTATCTGTTTGCCCTGTCGAGGCTTTGCGTGGTAGCCATCTTGCAGGGCAGTTGTTTTGTTCCACAGGGAAGCCTCCTTTGTGTGTATACTCTGTGGAACAAAAGCACTGGCCTGCAAAATGGCAGCCATGCAAACCCTCTATACACTTTACGGTTGTCCTGTAATTGTCACTTATGCTTCCTCACTCTCTTGGCAAGAAAAATCACCACTGTTCTCCTAGGAGTACGTTAATGTTTAAATCAAAATACATGTAGTTGGTCTAAAGGTTTAGGGTAAATGTCTGTTTCTCGCAAAGTGCCCCCAGAAATTAACCTGCTTGCATTTTGATCGTCTGTAGTAAGTCAACGGTGGGGGAATCATTTCAAGCTTACCTAACTTAATCACATTTTGAATGAGCCACTGTGATTGGGGAACTTCAAAACGGGAAACAAAATTTTGACCCCAAAAATCTTCATGAATCTCGATAGCTAGACGCCAGGCCGCAGTTCTTTCCTGAGGGGAAGAATCAGACTAAAGATATTAACCTCTTACAGCTGAACTTTGGAATCCTTGCTGACACGGGCTCTTGATTCACGACATACGGTGCGGCAACGTGACGGTACTGACAAGTCTGCCCGGCACAGCCGAGGCGACGCGTCAACATGACACCGGCGCAGATGTATTAATTTCATATTTTCGTAAGGCGATACTCAGCAACAATTTTTGGAGAAGGCGGTCGGGTGTGATGGAGAGGGCAGGGGGGGAGCTAAACTGTGATTTTCCACCCTGTTTAGGTTTGGCCGCCAGGGGGCGCTTCTAAATTGGTGCGGGGATTTTGAAATGTTGCAACACAATACTTTCCCCGCAGACTTCCGATCATTTCAGACAGAGGACCCCAAATGCCTCTTTGTTGGGACAAAATATTTTAAATAAGAACAGTAAGTCATCTTTTGGCGGGCCTAAATCGCTACCAGTCAACACTTTGCGATCATCAGATTTCTGCCCTTTTTTGAGAGATTTAAGGCATTTTAGAGCTCCAGTTGTGATCGGAACTGCTTTGTTTTCATATTTGGTGTACTTTCAGCATCAATCACACAAAACAAAAACTTGATATAAATGTACGCTTCCATGTGGGGTTTGACTTAAAATCGCTTCATGCGAACAGTAGCCATTATGGCCGTTTCATCATTTCAGAAGTGGCCAAAATACACTGGCCAAGTAGTTGACGAATTTATGGTGAGGTCCCAGGGAAAAAAACAATTTAGCAGGGTTGAGGCTTCAGAGGTCTGTGATGTCACCAGTGTGCCCTCCTCTAGCAGAATTCATCTCAGGGTTGTCAAGGCGTTGCGTGATGTGCATTTTTTTTAAACGCCCGGCCCTGGTCGTGCTGTTATTTGGCCTCGTTTGCGTTTCACGTCACGCGTCACGGTCACGTCACGGCCATTCGCGCGCGTCATGGGTAAGGTGTGAAATAATGTAGTGACTTAATTGACAATCAACACGATTTTAAGGATTTCGTGAGAAGTGTCTTTGTACACTCGGAATTGAAACAGTTGAAAAAAGTAAGAGCGTACAATAGGGCCTGTTGTCAGTTTTCAAAAATCGCATCTCACTCGTTTTTAGATTGTAGATGCAGTTTAATAGAGCTGGATAATCATAATGCATACAGGAAAAGGGCTGTATCTCTTAAAGTGATCCGAGCCTATGTATGTAAGACGAGTCTTCTATTTTTGACAATAATTTTGTTGCATAGGCCTACTAAAGCGAAGAAGTGTTTCTGTTAGACCCCTAAGTGCTGCCCACAATGCTTATTTCCTGTACTTTGCTTTGAACACAACTACCGTGTCTTCTCCGTTCCTCGTCATTTTGTCTGCATTCAAGATTCATCTATCTCCACTTGCGTGAAAGTTTTGCGTCAACACGCTAAGGCAGTTACGTTTACCGCAGTCTATCGAGCGCAAAGTCTCTTGTTCTAGTTGCTGCTGTTCGAATCCCTTCCGAGCTGTAATCCGCGGATAGGAGATGTGGCCGATCCTGCTGATTCCGTGCAAGGTTTCCCCAATGATCGTTGGGGTCATTTTTCAAGTTATCCTATCCAATGTAACGCTGTGTAAGCGCTCCTAAATTACATAAATCTGCGGACAAAATACCAGGAATAAATAAATCACTTCGTCTTATATCCCAATGATTATATTGAGTTTACCAGAAGAGTGAGTAAAAACTGACTTTTCCCGCTCTCCCTGGGCTCGTAATCCTGGGGCCTTGGTTTTTTTTCACCAAATTCCTAGGCTATAAGTCTGCCCCTATTCGTCCCATCGTAACATCATCAGCTCGTAAATCGGTAATCCGGAGGAAAAAAATTGCCGGTCGAAATTACGGTTTTTAGGGGGCACGGTGGCAGACGATCGAGGGTCGAGACGCCGTGCTGTACCGCAGGTAAGCCGGCGCCTCGCTCGGTTCGAGACTATAATCCCGTAACTCAGCACCCTTACCGTGACGGGTGAAGGCTGTAAAAAAAAAAAAGAGGAAAGGAACCTGATAAATTATCCTCTCTTAAATTCATGCATATAAGCACCCATAATTACCCGGCTTTCTTCACCAATTATTGCAGCTATTTTACTTTAATGAAATTGTCCTCTTTTTTGATCTTGAAGGGGTGTATATATCCCTAGTAGCCGTTGATTTAAGGGGCCTCGTGAGTTCCCGTGAGGTGAGGAGAGGACTGAAGTCAGGTTACCCGATGTCCTGTCGGCCATTGAACTAAATTGCTTCTTGTTCCTCCCTCTTTCCGTACCCATTTTGTAAAAGTAATCAAGCGACTTGGAAAACACAGAAGTTCGAGAACACACGAGATCTCTGTGGAAACAGGGATATTGCCTAAATATTCTTCGGGTGTCGGTGTTCAAAGGCATTTCAGCGAAGTTCTTTAAGTAGTAAGTTTGCTCTCATTATAAGCATAAGGGATAGGTTCAAAGAAGAGCCTATAGTACCGGTATGGTAACAAAATCATTTCCTTTTTCGTCTGCCTGAAGCCGTAGCACTATTTCGAACACACGTAAATCAGGGAAAACCTCGAACTTTTCTCTGGCTATCAAAATTCATGCTTTGAATTTCTTAGCAGGTGTGAAAACAATGGGATATTTCCTTTCCTCAGCGACACTTTAGTTTAACGTGAACTCAGTTTTACTGTAAAAGAATTAGTTGCTGTGATTTGACAAATTAAAACACAACACCTTTGGTTTGTCGGAAACGCAGGCGCTGTAAGATGGTACAACCGTAATTGCTGTCTCGGAAATTAAGACAAATTCTTTCTCATGGCGTGCGCTGTCTGTCATTTTGTACTCTTATCCCCATCGAATATCGGTTCGAGTCGAGAGTCCGTGTAATTACGCTTTGCGATAGTATCGATTCCCCCCCCGGGGGAGAATCGACTCCCTCGGGGGAGGAAGCGTCACTCATAATCGTTTCATCGACGGCCCCCGGTCTGCCCTGCAGTCACGGGGCCGGCCGGCCGGCGCTCTCGATTATATTAGCGGTTTGCAGGGCAGCGGCGGAATCGAGGCCAGAATTATTGCGATTAATAGAATGCCGATGACATGTATGATATCCCTAGCCCTTGTTTAGATTATGTCCCCGTGCGAGGAATATGTCTTAATCATTTTCTTTTCAGGCGCTCGGCAAGTTTAATGCCGTCCAGGGTCCGGGTGTGGCCTTGTAATTGTTGTATCGAGACTTCTTCCCAACTTCGCACATCGCAGGGATACGGCTTTTGCAAAATCTAACAGCAAACGAGAGAACCGAATCGTTTTAGAGCCATATAGCGGTGTACTAGATATTTTGGTCTGTCCATTTCTTGAGAGACTGGGCTTGTAAGGAAACCTAAATTCATTTTGTTTGTAAAAAAAATCAAGCTGTATGGCGAGTCTTACGCTGTTAGTCTGCTTCGGATTTTTTTTGTAGTTTTTCTGCACAAGTTCAGCACTTTCAAGCTGAGCGGTTTAGGCATTACTCAAGAATATACGACTGCTTAGACTAATGCAACTGATATGGGCGACTCCTTTTAGCACTGAAACTGGGGTACGAACAAAGGGAACCTGTAGCAATGGGCGTAGCGATGGGGGTGGGTGGGTGTGGGCACCCCCAGTCATTAATTCCAGTTGGCAAATAGAGCTTCGGTCGTCAAATGAATCCAAAATTGGTACACAAACAATATAGGTTGTTTTCCCTGAAGCATGAAATGAGGCGTACGGATTAACATTTTCCGCTCTTTGTGAATTTTACACGTTGCGACGTTGGCGAACACCAACCCCCCCCCAAGAAAATGCTTTCGCTGCGCCCCTGGGACTACCAGAGAGGAGCTTGTGAACGTGAAGAGTGAAATTTAAAACAGGATATTCAACCTTATACGGTTTTTTTTTCATTTGTAAAATTTATAGTATTTATATTTTTATTTTATTTTACTATATATTTATATTTTTACTGTATTGTGCTGTGTTTGGTTTTAAATGTGTTGTTTTATATGTGCTGTTTGTGGTGTTTTAAATTTCTTTTACTAATTTTACTTTACCGTTTACTGTTTATTTTCATTCCATTGTGATCTTTTAAAATCTTAGTATTGTTAATTGGTATTTTATTTTTAAAGTAGGCCTACATTCAATTTAATGTAGCTTTTAAAGTTGATTTTCTTTAAATGGTATGACAGGGCCTTATGGAAGGCCACCGTTTGGGCGAATAAGCTACCATGGATGTGAGTGCGCCCTAATAATAATACAAATAATAATTATGTCCCCTTTACTGCCTTTCCCCCGTTGAGCGTTTTCCTGTACCCAAGGCTTATCTGTTTCGTTTGTAATTTTACTATGGGAATATACTTGACGGGTTAATCTTCATTTTGGGGAAGGGGCACAGTCGTTGTGCTTGTAGACTTGAGCAGGTGGTACGATGGGTTAGGGTGGCCTCGTGTCTGGTACAAGCCAGCGAAGAAAACTTGTTGGAAGAAAGCGTCTAGTTCTATTGCGTTCGGAAAAGCCTTGGACACCATCCTCTCGAGAGTTGAATCCCACTCGGTATCCAATACTCGGGATTTCTCACATCAGTGATTTCTGCTTTCTCGTGAAAGCCAGAAACAATGAAGCATCGAGGTAATGGCGAAATCAAGGAAAAGGTGAAATAAACATGGTGCAAAACTGGAAATCCTATTAAATGGCTGGAAAAAACAATGTTCTTCATTTCCCTTAAAAAACACACAATACTTCTCTGTCCCAAAGTCACTGCATCATTATACACCCCCTGCATCCCCACAGCGTGAGTGCCATAACAGCCAACACAAATCATTCCACGAGCCACGGCACAGAGCTAAAGGGAAAAGACAGCGAAAGAGAAAAAAAAACACTTTCGAAAACAGTGGGGGTGCAACCCGTTAAAGCAGCGTGACCGGACATAATAAAAACACACACACTGAAAAAAAAACGCGTGAAATCAAACCCTAAATTTCAGGCTTGAAAAATGAAACGGGTACTCTCCCTCCCAGGGATTTCGCCACCATTTGTTTTCCTGATTTTCTTCTCGCTGTCGAAACATTTCGCCTCTTGCTGAGTTGTGACTTCTACAGAAGGCCTTCTCTTTTTTTCCCCTAATGCTCACAAACAGAAGCCAATGTGGTCGTTCCATTAAATGTTCCAGTTAACAATCGGAGGTTCGAAGCTTTTTAAATTTGGGATAATTTATTGCCTCCCTTGGGGAGTCGACCTGAATTAGATTGTGTTTGTTGGAAGTTTACCGCGCACAGGCCTGGAGACCGAACGTAAAATAATGTTCGTTTTGTTCTGAAGACACATAGGAGCTTTTCAGTAGGATTTTAATTTTCTGATTTTGACACCTTCTGTTCATTTTCATGTGTATCTTCATGCATAAATTCTCTTGTTCGAGAGCTGCATGTTCTTTGGGTTTATTGCCAACAAAAACGCACAGTACTGTGTCCATCGTCAAAGGATAAAAGAACCCGACCCTTGACCTCCAATTACATCTCGCCCCTATTTATCCCTCAATGCTTCGTGGTCACATAAGGAATTAAACCATACCAGAGAGCACCACCCGAGTTCGCGGACGGTCCTGAAAACGTGCGTCACTCAAGACTTCTCGAGAGCAAAATCATCCTCTTCATCCCGCCTCGGGCGGTGTGTGGGTTACATTCTTTTCAACGGCCTCTACCCTGAACCTTTAAGGGGAAAAAAGCTCTCGATGCGTCTTAGATTGAAAACTAGAATTCGGAGTTTCGGTGGTTTTACGGTTGTTCCAAGGACAGCTCCGGAGCTCGTGACGGATAAGGTCCGAGAGATCTTGGCCGTGCATCGTCCGCAGAGGGCCCTGATGTCGCCCCAGGATCTCTCGGTACATTACCTAGCTTGTCACGGTGGGAGTGCCGCCGGCGGCCGCAGAAAGCCGCCACTACTCGGGGAGACTCTTGTACTATTCCGTAGGAAAGTGCTGCGTCCTCAATTGTTCTTTCAATATATCCATTTGTACTCTCTTTTCGAGTGAAAACATGCCGATTTTAGGTAGTAACTTGGCTTTAATAACTTTTACTCGAGCGTGATTTGAGAAGATTCTGATGTGACAGTACACTTTCTCTTGACGTAGTTTTCCAAGATACTCTTTTAACCCCAGGAAACGGATGGAAGGAGCACTTTCTTTGGCTGGAACCAAAATGTGGAAGGATTTCTTCCTGGAATTTTATTGATTATGAACTTGGCACGCTCGAGTATGAGGGGATTAAAACAATACTTGGACATCTTCCCTTTCGTTATATTTTAAGAATGAAACGCAGCCTTTGCCCTTCGAGGGGATTGGCCTCGTATCCCCGTCCGATCCGCCAATAAACTGGCCACATAAAATTGCGTTTCTTGGTTTGACCAGCACTGAGGCGTGTGGCAACACTTATGAAAGAGCTGCAAACCCAATTTTCCTGAGTAATCTGCTCCGAGCAGGAACAAAAGAGGGCGTGTTTTTAAATGAAATTGACGGTCCTTTGGTAAAATTGCTCTCCGTTATTATAGACTTATGGAGGTCAATGTTTAGTACTCACTCATAGGTGCGCAAGTTTATGCGTGTTTGACGCGGAGCACGCTGAGTATACGCGCAACAATTTTAGTCTAAGTAGGGCCGTTTTCCAATACTCGACTTGGGCTCCGTCTCGGGCTTCAACTGTTTTTTACTTGCTGTCTTTGAGGTTATAAGCGCAATAGTAAGTCGGATAGCACCACAAAACATCAAGTAAGATGCAAAAGAGGCAAACATTACAGTATTTCAATTTAAGTTAAACGCTTCAGCCCCACAACGAGGATCGGTTTCCTACACGACGCCTGAGACGGAGACGAAGTTGAGTATTGGAAAATGGTGGTCTTCGCGTGCACGCCGATGGCGTGCAAGAACCCGCTTGGAAACCTTACTACCATCTGTCTTTGTTCTGTCGCTTGGGGGGTGCACTTCAACTCGGGGCGGATTGGCTGTTCGAGTTGGCATTGCGCCCGCGCCCTTTTGTTCGACATGCGGCCAGTGGAGACAACGTACATGTTAATTCAGGGTACCGGGTGGAGGGTTACGGCGGCAGGCCGGCAGGCCATCACGTACGATGGTCCATGCGCTATGGTTATGAGTTCAATGTAATGATTGACTGTGGTATGGGTAGTGAGTTTCTACGGGGGTTTCCTAGCTCCGTTACGATACGTCGGATCATAGTCGGATCGATAGTCAACTTGATACCACGGCAATACATCAGCCTTATTGTACTCTTATGTTTTTGGTAGCCGTTCCAGTTCCCGCCACACCCAACACCCCACCCCTTTCCTGCTATTCTAGACCTCTCCATCATCTCGTTTCCTTCACAACAGCCTGCTGTCGCTCACGGCGTGTAACAGTTGGCGCGGTAGCAGACGACACCGCAGGACAAAACCTGTTCCCAATAAGTCCTCGCTAGAATCCGGAGAAGATAGTCATGTGTGACATGAGTCTGCGTCTGCTCGCGCGCACAAACAGAAAAAAATAGCCTCCCTCCGGAATTTACAGCGAGTTTATATTCTTTTCACCGTCTTGATTTACTGTATAGGAATATGATGCGATGACTGATGTTAGCGTGATATTCTGCACGTATTCCACTGGCGAACGGAGAATTGGAAAAGAAAGAAAAAAAAATTGCTCGAGAATATTTCTGTCGTCGACACGCCCTTGCAACCAGTCGCCATTTTGACCCCCGGCGCAGTGTCTGTTTGCGCACATTTTTTACATTTTCTGACGACGATTTATATGACATTAAACTGTTGATATACTGCATATTTGTATAGATGAGGCATGGTATAAATACGAGCGAGCCGCTGTCTCGTAACTCAATCCGTGTTCTGTATTATATCTGAGATTTTCTTTTTCTTATCGACACAGTGAATTCATTTTAAAGGACTTTAAAGGGGAAGGAGTTTCCGAACAGTTTATTTGACAGCCTTGGCTACAATCTTGATTCAGATCAAATTTTAGGAATTGCACAGTGATGGTTAAAAAATCAACTGTCTGAAGACCCTACATGTTGAAGTTTTTGAAAGGCTGTTCAAACTTTTCCCCAAATCGTATATATGATACAATTTTTGGCGAAAATATAATGCCCAAAATGTTTCGCCATTTTGGGATTTTTTTTAGCGAGACTCAATCTGAAAGATGTTCGGATCGCTACCTTCTTTCTGAATGAAACAGACAGTGTTCAGCTTTTGCAAAAATTATGATAGAAGGTTTTCAGTAATACCCCAAGATATTTTCAGTGACAGTATTATCCTGAGAATAGCCAGCTCCTCACAATTTGGATTTTTTATTGTGCTAATTAGGATCGTATCAAACAAAGCTTCGAATCTACTTCAGTAAATGAACTACTTTTCAAAATGCCATCGACTGAGGAGAAGGTTAAAGCGTTTGAGATAATTATTCAAGAGCGCTGTCTGCATCGGTTCTGTTACAGCTGTAGGTCTTTCCGGAAAGAATTTTAACGCTTGCAATTTCAATCGTGTTGAGTCTTGAGACTGTACCGAGTGCTTGCGTCCATATTTTTTTTCTTTTCGGAAATCTGATCAAAACCGCCGGAAGGAACCCCGTGTTGTTCCATTCTAACTTGCCAAATCCTTGTAGAACGGAGAGAAATCCTGAGATTTACAACGCTAATGTGTCGGCCATCCTGCAGGGGTACTAGCGTTAGTTTTTACCCAGTCGAGCCACATTACAGCTGAACCCTGCTTTACCGTACCCAACAGGTGATATCTCGTGGGGCATCGAGGTGGCCCAGGCCCCGTCGACTCCCAGCCGGTGTGCGGCAGATAACGCACCGGCCTTAGGCAGACCGCCCGTCTCTAACAGTTAAGATTTATTTCGATCGATTGCAATCAATACACAGAAGGATTGAGGTTGTTTCCGATAGATCCCCCTATGGCCCTGTCAAAGGGGGATATCATAGCGTATGTTTGGTGTTTGCCAGAGTTTGTAACCGTAAACCGTTGGCAATGTTACACGGTAAATTACTCTCCAGTTTGCATCGCGCCATATGGGTCGGCTGAGAGTCTTATTTTGTCATTGTTTACTGCTCTGTTTGTTTGCTTGTCCTTGTTTTAATCCACCCTCCTTTGGTTCTTGTATATCTTCCCCGCCCCCAATTATCCAGGGGCCACACTCACCAGAAGGTAAACGTTTACACAGTCAGTAAGCGGATTTTTTTTATAGAATTGGTAATAGCCAAATATACTCGACAATGAGACCATGAGATTTTGATGAAGTATATTGCAATACTATTAAAATGTAGGTTGCTTTTTATTTGTGATTTTGTGCTACAAAAGTCGGTTAATCTTCGACGATGGTTAGGGACTGGATTGAAGAAGTGGAGGTTGTGCATGTCAAACTAGTTTGTGTAGATTTACCATTTTCATACGTGAGCGTTCGTGTGAAAACGGGTCCCTTGCGATGAAGGGCCTGCCTTCGAAACATACAAGTGGTACTTTGCTTATCTACTTAAACTGTTGCTTCAGCGCCTTTGGATACATCTTAATTAATAAAAGCATTGTGGCATGAATATTGTTCCTTTCTTTCTGTTCTCCTCCTTGGTTTCTAACGTTATTTGTTGAATGTCAAATCGGACTTGTGCCGTGACCTTACCTGGCCAATCAATTACTTCCTGTTCCTCCAATTGGCAAAGAAAATACTTCTTGATCTCCCAGATCTGCCAAATGAGCGAACTTCCCTTTGCAGTATTCTCTGGGAAGTTATTAATTGTAATGCGAAACCAAAAACCCGTATTAATAGATCGAGTTGCAAAGGGCAGAGGTGTGCCATCGGAGCAGAGCACGCCTTCGCCTCCATAGCATGTAGGACAGAAAGCCTTTGCTGCGGTGGAGCCTGGTTTTTAGTCAGCGGTAATTCGATCAGTTATTAAGCATGTTCGTTCGCGCTCGCTCCCTGCAAACGGGGGGTGGCGGTTACGCTTCTACTGAAAGACGCAATTTAGCCTAGCTGTCTGAGGGAGGATGCGGAAAACGAGTGTATCCCATCTGTTGGAATTGCTGCAATTAATTTCGATTTGAGCGACTTGTTGTGAGGATTGTTGCGACTTCATGTACGATTTAAATTCACCACCACATTTTATGCTTCAGTTGGAACGCTACAGGGCTGACTGTGACATTTCGAGAAAAAAAAAGAACTGACCGAATGTACAATGTTGCCTCACGAGCGCAGAGCCACGAAGCTAAAGTTGGCCAAGAAGCCTGAACAGATGCTTGGCCTGTTATGATTAATGTAATATACGATTCGATTCGGTGCAGGTGCCACCTGGCGTCATTATTTCAACACCTCAGTTTTGCCATGTACTTCCGTGATTATGTGAATGTAGTCTGCAAGAGTCGCTTATAGCCTTCATTTCTTTTTTCAGAAATCACAGCAACACATGACGATATTATAGTAATCGGAAGGTGTTCCCTCGATAGAATGTTAATTGCGCCCTCTTTTGGCAGAAGGTCGAAACATTTGACGAAAATGAAACAACTTCCTTTTTTCAGAATCGAAAATCATATTCTTTTCCTCGTCGGGAGAAATCTTGGAGCAAAGGACTAGACAGTGCGTAATCACGGAGGCCAGTCTTACGGACGCTATAATGAGCGACCACAGACGCCTTAAGTCGAAACCTCCGCTCGCCTCAATTTCAACCTTTAAAAACTCGATACTCTTGTACGAACTCCCCGAATGAAAAGACGGGTAAACAAGGATCGGGTTTTTCAGGTACAGACCATGTCTCCTCTTCTAGCACGGAGTTCGACCTCAGCCCATTCACTCTTTCCAATAAATGGGTCATTACTAAGCCGATTTTGCAATAACTACAGTAATGGAATCACTTTGTAAACTAATCTGGAATGACTCGGCAGGATATGGTGAAATTTTCAGTCTTATGACGCCTCTGCTCCTGTGCAGTGCATAATTAGTCCTGTTGTCGAACTGCAGCTTTCATTTCATTCTTGGCCTTTTTACACTTTTGTTCAGAAGTTTTCCCCCTAAAACTGACTCAATTTCAACTGTATTGGTGCGTGGACATTATTAAGGATCCAACATCATGCTTCACTATCAGAAGAGATTGATAATGCGCTGCAGCCCAGCTCAGTCACTGTATAGTTTGTTAGATTTAAATATTATTGTGTCTTACCATTGCATGGGTTTATAGAAGAAACAAAAATTGATTTAGTTTTTCTTTGCCCATGAGAACGCTAGTTCCCTGAAACCTGTCAGTTAAAGTCTACAAAAATCCAACCCCTCAAAAAGGATTTGAAAAACAACGCAACTTCCAAGTTGTCTGCTTGACTCCAACTTTCGGTCTCCGCTGGATTTTCCGACAGTTTTTTTTCCCTGAAATGTTAATAAATAAAATCGGGAACGAAATCTAAAGCGATACATTTACCGTTAATGGCTCCGCGGGGAGTAGTATAGCGGGCACGAGGGCGCGGGGAAATGCCGGCCGTCGCATGCAGTGCTGGGTCACTTGACCGGGCCGTGTCTGCCTCGGCTCCCCCGTCAAGAAGACCGGCGTGTCTCGATCATTACGTGATTTACGGGACTGTCCCCGCAGACACTGCTCGTCAAAACCGCGCCTTCATTTCTCCCACTCCCAAATTTCTTTTAATTCCCTTCGCCTCGGGAGTCTTTGGCCAGATTTGTGGCCAGATGATATCATGTAAGAGTTATGGTTTGTTTGTGGTTGTGTGCTTACCAGAGTCAAGTTTAATGTGTACAGAGTTCACCCAAGCCAAAGTTCATCACCATTTCTAATCAAGTTCTTTGATATTTTACTAATTATTACAGAAATTAAACACTTTTGTCCGATTTATCTACTTTACTTATGTGTGGTGAAAGGAACTCACATGCTTAACCTTGTACGGAAGTTAAGGATTCTGTTGAAAATCTTTAAAATTAACTATTACTAAATCAATGTTATTTTACTAATAATAGACCTAATAACGTCTTCATAGAAGAATGGAGACGACCAAATATCGTTCCTGACATCTCCCAAATCTCCCTACAAAGAATCTTCCAATGTCAGTATGGTGTGGATGCAATTGAAGCATGGGCCTTTAAACACTAGTTCAAACACCCTCAAAGTTTTGTAGAATCGAACTGGAGTAATAATGCTGGAAGCTGTGAAAGTGTGTCCCAGGTTCGAACACTACTCATGTGGCATACACCTGTTTGTTACATTATGCCATCACATTGTTGATCTGAGCCCACCCTGAAGCTAGCTGTTCCCCGCCGAAATTCAGGGAACCCGTCTCACTTTTTATGTCCCCGGTTAACGTTGTTGGGTACGTCTCCCTTCCTTCTCTCGGCCCCAAGCTTTTGACAGGCGCTAAATGAATCTGACAAGTTGTCCATGAGCACGCCACACGACCAGCGCGCCATCCTTCAAAAGAACAAAAAAAAGGCACCACCGTCTCGTCCGTAATTTTAGCGCGATCGACCCATAATGATTTCATGTGTGGTCCGCTGCTCGAGACCTCTCCGTTGTGGTCGAGTGGTTTTCTCGGTAGGTTTATAATCACCGGTGTCTGTACACACACTGCTAATGATACACTATACAGTGACACTTAACCCGGAAAAATATCAAATTATCGTCGGCTTTCAGACATTTCCTGGGCACCTGAATGTATACCTTCCCAACTCCGAGGACTAGTGACTCGCCACCCATGGTTGTTTCTGTAAGCTCGTGGGGCATAGCATTGCTTGGCCCCGGCAGTGCGTTCGCTCTGTCAACACCACTTTTTACCACGAGAGTTTTAACAAAAGTGGGGGGAGGGGGGTTGCTAAAATCAAAACTTTGTGTCAAAATATTCAAAAGTTGATGGATTCAACTTGGTCAAGTGGTGGAGTTCTGGAGTGACGGGTGTAGAGTTGTGTCGTCCCAAGGGTAAAGACACATTCATCACTCGTGTGCACCTGCTGGGGGGGGGGGGCTTTGAGCTTTGTGGCCTATCATAACATCGGTGGCCAAATAATTGTGGCCTGGGTCTTGGCACCCTATATAAAAGGCATTTCAGCAATGGCTGCGGTCGAGACATTCATAAAATAATGTAATTACTCATCGCCATGTCAATAGTGCTGTACATACAGCGCTTGAACACGCAGACCACCCGTAGAAGTCGACAAGATCTAATCATTTATAACGATACATGACGACTGTCTACACACCTGTAACGCTGCATGCGCCACTTTTTTGGAGGGAACGATCGATGGGCCTGCCTCCAGTTCACTTAGATATAAAACAATGCCGACCATACAATGTTAATATCAACCAGGTCAGAGCAAACAAGCTCGAAATTGTTACTGTTATGTCGCAGTTATTAATCCTTTGTGGCGAGGCCCCCCCATCTCTCTGGAACTTAAATGACATGATAGAACGGTATTTCACGCTCAGTATTTGTCAGATCTGAAGCTTCAACTAGTACAAACCATGAAACTTGATCTACTTTTGATATTTCGAAATCATAAATTTGTTCCAGCGGTGTCATTTTTTATCAAGATATCATCACAGACAGCGTCGCAGAAGAAAATTGCTAAAGAGTTTACGAAATAATTGCCAGCGCATGCATTTCGGCTTTCATCAGAATCGAATCTCATGCGCCCCAGCAGCATGTGGGGCTTTTTGTGCGCAGTGCATTGCAATAATAAATTCATAGACTTGATTGCAGTACGCGTTTTGACTGCCACAACTGTAGGAGGGCGCTCTCACCGTTCTCTGAGGGTGTTGTCTTCACCCGAAGACTTCGTCTGGAGGTTTCATATTGCCAGTACCTTTCACAGCAATCCTGAAGCTTGTTCTTGTTCTGCCAGTATTCTTGCCATATGTCACACGGCATCGTGTGTGTTTCCCCTTAGTCCAGTTGCATGTTGGGCATTAAGGAACGGATACTCGGTGTCCCTTGGTAGGGGATGCTTTCGAGTTCGAGTTACCCGCCCTCCCCTCCCTCTTTCCCCCTGGCTCCCAAGACGGCAGATCACTGTTTTGTGTGTATATTCTGTTGCTCGTCGGCGCTCTGTGGATTACTTGATTTGGGAAAACGAGGGAAGGAAAAACCTACTTTCCTTTCTCGATGCTGAATAATAGCGTAGACACAATGCACCGCGTGGGAAAACCATAGAGTTGTGCTGTCTGGAGTTGAGGGAACTAGTTATGCTTGTAACAACACGAGAGCATTACATCTAGACTTTCAGGAATTGCATTTTAACCCATGTTGAAAGGAGTTTCAATTTACCAGTCATCACTTAAATTGCGACACGTGTATGCTTATTCAGTTTCCCATGACGTGAAACTGTGACGGTTTCTGTAAAGTTTTAGAGTCCCGTGGAAGAATTTGTTGAAAGAATTTGGGGAATTGGTAGCAAATGTCGAGATCTTCCACTGTTGACTTCAGTACCGGTATAATGTGCTGTCTTGCTCAAGTTCCTTTAAAGGCTCGATCTGCACGATTTCTCTTTCAACGTTTTCGCCTCGACATAGAACTGATCCGATGTGGTCAAAAGGTCAATATTTTACATTTCAACATCTTTGACCTGTCCAGAGAGAGCTTTTGATCCATAGACTTAGCAGAGCGATTTAAAACATTTATCAACTCGTCAGCTAGGATTAGCCCGATAATGTTCCAAATCTGTCCTCTTCGGACCAAAATCTGTGGATTAATTTTTCTTCGCATGAGTATTCTCCCAGCAAAGACGGGAACAAAAAATGCAGTCCCTGACTCGACTTTTTTCTATAAGAGCAGAGCTGGAGGTGATGACAAACTCGCCGGCGGTTATCACTCAGTAACCCAGAACCCGACCAGGAAATCGGCAGAAATTACGGGCGGAAGAAATCCGAGCCGCTGGGAGCCGCTGGGGAGATGAGCCTCACGGCGTGCGGGTGTTTCGCGGCATGCCCAGCCTTCTAGAGGGCCCGGCCCCGCCGGTGAAGTAGACGGGCCTTACCTAGCCCCTGATGTCTGTTGACTCAAGTCCAGCGGTGATGAAAGTGTGTGCGTCTCCCTCGGGCCCGTGTGCGCGCGGTAAATCCTCTCTAGCTAAACATCTTAGGGAAGATGACATCATTCATTGCCTGAAGGTGGTTCCCGGTATCCCCCCCCCCACTTTCTCTTTTTCCCCCAACTTCTCTCTTTCCCCGCCTTGCCGTGGTGGAATTCTCGACACTGTTGCTAAGCCAGACCGTGTCACGATACTTCCTATGCGGATGCCATTGGAACTCGAGCAGGAAATTATTGATTATGGACTAGATCATTCCAGCTGATACCGTGTCAGAAATATTTTGCCCGATGACAGTGAGCTATGGGCAAACCATATGGATGTGTCACTTTTAACTGAATTATAATTCGGGTCTTGCGGAGTGTGACGTGTCCTGCGCGTGATTTTCGTCTCCAGAAAGACGCTTAGTTTCAACCACGTCTGAAAGTTATTGGGAGACGATCGTCCAAATAGTGGCGTATTCGTCTTGGGTCGGGGTTCAAAATATAATCGTTTTCCACAAACGACTGTTACTTTTTGTCATCTGTAAAATAATCCTCAATCCCCCCCCAGAAAAGGTGGTAATGCTGCTTCCAGAATGCTAGCGCTTCTAATTCCTTGAAATAATTATCGAACGTGCAATTTACCCCCGCCTCTCCCACCCAATACACCACGAATAAGGATACTGTTTTCCCCAAGACGACCAGATACCAATTATTTACCTCGCAAAATAGTTGCTCCACTTCATAGCGACAATTTCCGATGAAATGAAACATTCAACACAAAGATCATCTATCGAGTCTTATAACAAGCTTTCAGTTTCTTGCATGTGCAAACCATAAAAAAGGGGAGGGGCGGATCTTCTCCCTGTAAGACGGGCGGCGGTTGGTAAATAGTTCTCTAAGATGAAACCTGTTTTGTGTGTGCGTTGCTCCTCTTTTCGTTGCCATGGTTTTGACATTTTCATTGAGTTTAACTTCCAAGGTTTCTTAAAAGATTTACGGTTTCGTTCCCTGGGTATGATTGAGATACGTAGCTTTGCGTTCTGAAGCTCCATCTTCAAAATGATCGGTGTATCACCCATCATTGACGACGGTCCCAGAAAATATGTGTCGAATATCAGTAGTCGGCGCTTCTTTATCTAGTGACCTGGAGCAATTACATTTCTTGCGGTCAAATTTATTTATTTACCCCACAAAATGGTTGCTCCACTTCAAAGCCATAATATCTGATTAAATGAAAAGTTCAACACAGGGACCACCAAAAGACAACCGCTCAACACTACATTATTTACACTGCCGTGGTTAACCCCATATTTCAAAACATTGCACTGAGGGTTTGGGAAAAATGCTGTTTAAGTTCAGAATTAAAAAATGAATGCTCATGAATCAACCAGTGTAAGTCAACGATACTCCATCGTGGCCATTAGCCATCCAACCACAATAAATAAACAGTGGAGTCGGCGGCGAACGTCAGAAGACACCCTAGTTGAGCGAGGGTTAGAAAGAAAGGTTGGGCGGTGAAATGGTGCATTTCGGTGTCGGGTTGACGGGTTGCCATGGTGGTATGAAACTGATGTTACTTGACGATTAAAACGCTGAGACTTCGAGCCCGGAAGCAAAGTGATTTATATTTTGACTTTACTCTTACCGTCATGTGATAGTTTAATCCCTAACACTGTATAACGTATGGCCAAGTTCTTAGATTTTAGACGAGGAAAGGGGCTCAGGTCATCATTTTGCTGTGGCTGTTTTTATCACTTCTTTCATGGTTTGTTCTGAAAGAGAGGGTGCTTAAATTGAGATACAGTTTTCTTGTGGAGGGTTTTGAAGTCTGGTTACTCGATGTTCCATAAATCGCCCATATATTCAAGATAATGGTATGATTGGATGTGACTGTACATTACTGGCAAAACTGAGGGACTTTCAAAGATCAATGTAAATTCTGCTCGACGGGGTCCATTGTGGCGACAGTAAAGTGACGGTAACTTTGTAGTGCGCCCTCAAGCGATAGCATTTAGTTATGATATGCGCCCAGCGCAAATTTCTGAAGTTTTTGTTACGAAGATTGTCAATATTTGAGAGATTTATTTTTTGCTTTGGTTGCAGTTGAAGCTACATTTGGATGAACATGGCAGTTTCGTCCGATGCTGACATTTTTGAGGTCGTCAACCAAGCTTTGCAGGGGTAAGTAGCTAATGTAATTAAGTATGTTGTTAAGAGTAGCCTAGACTTAAGTTCTTCACGAAATGAATGCTGCATGCTATAGCCCAGGTTGGACGTAGCCCCACTAGTGTGGCACGGATTCTCACTCCCGCTCGATCCTTAGCCACACATCCGTGTACGCAATTTCGTGTCGCCGTACTGAAAATTTTCGGCGCACCCACTTATTATCGTGCATGTCGTGGGCGCAATTTCTTTTGCACACAGACATGACAGAGCATGCAGAGATGATCCTTAGCCATGTTAGCCTCTCCGCTTTCTTAGCGCCAATTATTGAATGATTTCACTCACGTTGTTCTGGTATTTTCCAGTCTTTTTGCCTTCACCCATTCAAAGTTCACTCTCACGGGCTTGCTCTCACAGTTGCCATCTTTAAAATAAGGTCACTGAACATTATGTCGCTTGACCCCTCATCGTCTGTTCGTCTGAAGGCTGTTCCATGTTAAGACATAGGCCTATCTAATCTACTGCCCAAGTTTTGAAAGAGCCCATTGGTACATGTAGTATCTTATTGCTCAGTCTGTGTCTGGACATGGAACAGCCGTCGAGACGAGGGGTCAAGTGACATAATGTTCAACGACCTTATTTTAAAGATGGCGACTGTGAGAGCGAGCCTGTGAGATTGAATGGGTGAAGGCAAAAAGACTGGAAAATACCAGAACAACGTGAGTGAAATCATTCAATAAATGGCGCTAAGAAAGTGGAGAGGCTGAGGATCATCTCTGTGTGCAAAAGAAATTGCGCCCACGATGATAAGTGGTGTGCCGAAAATTTTAAGTACATCGATCTGAAATTGCTTATACGGATGTGTGGCTAAGGATGGAGCGGGAGTGAGAGTCCGTGCCACGCTAGTGGGGCTAGGTTTGACGTTATCTTCATTTCATTACAACTGACGTCCAGGGTATATAAAAGTTGTGTGCAAAACAACCACAAAACTGGTTCTAATTTGTTCTTGGTTTACCTTGTTGAAGAAACAATTTTTTTACATTTACAAGTTCTCCGTGGCCTTATCCATCTGTCTGGGGGGGTTAGGAACTTCAGAAATAAACCATCAACTGTAAAATCGAGGGGAATAAGTGAGAGACAGTGTTACTTTTGTAGACGTAATTCATCCATTCTTGAGTTGTAAAGTGCATGCACTCCCAAAATAAAGCCAGTTGATAAATTCTAAGCCCACTGACAAAGACGTTCGGTGACATTTCTTCACTGGCGAAAAACATTGACAAAAATATTAGAAGACACTAATGATTGCAGAGGACTCCAAAAAAAATTCATGCAAAAGTTTCCAGCGGTTTGATATAGGTCTACGTGAGGCTGAGGGTTTTAAGAGAGCATCTCCTTCCCCCCCCCACCCCAAAAAACTGTATGAATTAGGAGATCTTTTAAAAGTCGACACTGTCTAGCTGTCTGTCTGTTGCTCTAAAATTCAACTCGTCACTGCCAATCTCAAATTCAGTCTGCTTTATATTACATGTACATGTATATGTTTGGTTTATGAATAAAAGAACGAAAGGCCGGTCAACAGCACGATTTGTGCGTGATCGCTACTTACCGCACATTGTGCGCGCACCAGCACGGCCTCTGCATACTGTGTTCCTGATCTACAGCATCACTCTCGCCTCTTCATTACAATCATCATGCCTCTTTTTTATTCCTGATTTATCAAGATAAGTTACTCTTTCATTTTTAAAAATCAGATCACTACAATACTGTGTATTTATACATCTTTAATCAGTAAAAAAACCATAAACAAATTTAACACTTCAAAGCGAGATCTTGGATGACCATTATTCTCATTACAAGCACCCTGCATACTTATGAAGCCAGCTATGCTGACCAAGCTTATTCTTATAAAATAGCGGGTTGTTTTGCAAATTTATGTTTATAAACGCAAATGTTAAGTTGAACAAATTTTGAACATTTTAGGGGTAACCAATAGGGGTGCTACTAGTCAGACTGAAGCCCCTGACCCGACAAAAAAACGGAACTGCAGTTTTGATATCGGCAGGCGGGTTTTAGCCGAGTACCAGTCAAGGCCTCCGTGTAGCAGTGTGCAACAGATCTTCACTGCCAGGAAATCGCGCATGCATAGTGCATGCATGCACTGCAGCTCGGATTCCTGTACGTGTGTGCACTTTGCAACTCAAGAACGAATGAATTACATCTACAACCATGAAAAACTGTAATGTTGTTTCTGAGTGTACCGTATTTTCCTCAATTTTGCAGTCCATGGTTCGTTCTGAATTTCCTTAACCCCCCAGATGGATAGATAAGGACATAAAGAACATGACAACCTGAAATTAGTTTCTTCAACAAGATAAACCAAGAACAAATTTGTACAAAATTTTGGGTTGTATTTTAAACAAGTTTTAGACATGTTGGAACCTGGACGTCAGTCGTAATGTAATGAAGACTGGCGTCCAACCTGGGCTATGGTTACCCCCAGAACTGTAGGGTCCGACATTTGTCCCGCTCCCACAAGGGAGCTGTTTGGACATCAAGCTTCACAGTTCCGGGAGTAAATATTGGTGGGGCTATTCCTGATATGCTATTTTGGAATCTTTGTGTGACCATTGTTTTTGACCTTGATTAATACCAGAGGGGCACTTGTATGAATAATGAAAATGCGATTTGTGGAATTGACTTCAAAAACTTTGAATTTTCATCAAAAATATTTATTCGACCCATAAAATGACATGGATACAATCACAGAAATCCCAATTTCAGACAAATATTACTGAATATCCTTACATGTACATGTATCACTATCTTGATTTATTTTTTTTATCTTGCCTGTGGCTATGTTTGATTAGATTTGCATTAAGGAGGAAAACTGAATCATAGGGTAGTTATTTTTACTACGTGTACCTTGCACATTATCAGTTCAAATACACCGTAACAATGGGGGGGGGACTGAAAGCCCCCAGGGTTGGGAGAAATTCTGGTTCACTCCCCTACCCACAAATTCCAGTTCCACATTCTATACTAGGCCTACGTCTAGTGAAAGCTAGCAGTTGTCCAATTCAAAGTTCCATTGACCTGATCGATATGTTTGCCATGCGTTCACCAATCACAACGCACAAAATCTGTCGACCTTTCCATGCGCGCATTGGGTCAACAGATTCCATACTGTGATTGGCCAACGTGTTGGCCATGTGTATTGAACATGATTTATCCATGCAAAACTGGGTTTTCAGAACATTGGCTTTGATGTGATTGTTATGTAATGGTAGTCGGGATCGTGCTTCTTGTTAGTTGATGCCCATACCTACCACAGTGTGAAAAAGGGACCCAACAGCAGGTGGACTCAATAAGATCAGTTAACTTACCTACATATACTCACCCAAGGCTTTAATGGGCTTAGGCTTTGACCACTTCATGCCGGATGACATTTCAACATGCAAGAATTTCCTGTTGTAACATGATGTTGCAATGGCAAATTCCGTGTAAAAAGCTGCGCAACGTTTATACTCGCCCCGAGCTTGAGTGTCACCCATTGAGTTTGTACGCACATGTGCACAGGCTTGAATCAGTCCTGGAGGTTGAGCGTGTGTGAATCCGTTAAGGCGCTGTGGGTCATGGACTGGTGTAGCAACAAATATTGCTCCTCAACATCATCTCAGCGGCATTTTGAAAAAGCGATGGTGCTTTAAGAAATCTTGAACAAATAACCGCCAAGGGTCAGCATTTGTAAAAGTCCAACTTTGTGAAGGACTGTGATTGTGGTATCTTGTCATTGCCAAAAGTCGGCATTGTTGGTCAAAAACACTACTACACCCAGGGCCAGCGCAACATGGAATAATGCCATCAGGAAGTGGTTACCACAGACTATGACTCCTCTCTGTTACCGACCACTGATTTCAGATTAAACAATCCTGACAATGACACAGACCACGAAGACCAACTAGATGACTGCTTGGCTACCATGACAACGGTCACCGGGACCAAAGAGAGGTACACCGCCCAAATAGAACGCCTGAGGGAGGAGGTGACATCGCTGGAAGAGCAGGTGGAAGCCGACGAGCAGAAACTGCTGCAGATCAAGATGGAGTCGCTGGACAGGATACAGTAAGAAGCGCATTGATTCTGGTGTTGATCTCCCTTTGGCAGTGCTTATGAGTAAATACTCATCAGTGAGAACTGGTATTGTACTCAAGCATGAGTGTTTGCGACTGAGTAAACTTGATGAGTGTGAGTACAGAAAAGCACATTGCTAGCCTTTAACTGAAAGTAGGTTCAAAACTGGCTCATGTTATCACACAATTAGGGTGACACGGTACATTTGAAAAACAGCCAGGAGTTTACATGTTAATAACAATTTGGTGCACAAGTACATGTACCTATCTGATTGATAAACGTGTGCGTGGGAGCATCTGTGTAGGTACCATGGTGAAAATACGTTATGTAATGTATACCACTGCAGATTGCACAGATGCATGTATGGTGTACATTTATATCCTAGCATCTACGTGTACATTGTACATGTATGCACTTGGAGATTACTTACATGTATACCCGAATTCTTCTTAGCTTTTCTACTTCAGTGGATCTATCATATCTGTTATGTCCTGAAATAAACAATGCCAATTTGTCATGCAGTAATGACTTGTTCTAGATTTTGAGTATTCCTAAATAAACGCAGTTGACACAGTGTGCTGGTCAGTTTACCTGCTTCATGTAAAATTTTAATAGCAGTAACTGCAATTCAGGCGTATGTGAGAGTTTTTACTGAAAAAAGTTCTTTCTTAAAGTCAGATCTCTCTCTTTCTGTGTGTTCTTGTTTAGATCATCACTTCAAATGGGCAAGAATTCTTCGAGCATTGGAACAGATCAGGCCACTCAAGATCATGTATGTTGACAGAAACTGTTTCTCAGATACTAAAAGCTTATTTTCTCCCTGCTCTGTGGTTATTAACAAATGCCTGTCAATGAGCATTTCAAGATCTGGCATGAATCAGGATGATTGATTAGTGGCGTCTTAATAACCACACGGCCTTGTACTGTGTTTGCTTCAGTTAAAACTCCAAGGTGCCTTCACCGGTATCCAGTACACAGATGCCACGGTAAGGATTGTCAAGCAGGATGCAGAACAGACCACCAGGCAGCACTGTCTGCAGGGCCAGTGTTCAGGGCTCAGCTTCCAAGTTGAGTTTCAAGTGAAGGAGCGACTGGTAGGTGGTACAGTAGTAGGAGTTGGCCCACTGCCAGCAAAAATGCAAATTACATTGTAACCAGGCCCACAAGCTTTTACTTTCGACTATTTTTTTCAATCAATGCGCATTCTTTGTGTTCATTCCCAAAAAAAATTTGGACATTTGAGATTCTTAGTTTAAGGTTTTGGCCAGTTGTGCCATACCACCTCTCTATCATTACAAGGTTTTTCTGCCTTCTAAAATACACAGTTCAATTTTTGTTTCTTGAATTCTTTTTTCCGGTGGCAGCTTACAGACGCTGAGAAAAAGCAGCTTCCCACAGGGAGCAATCAAGAAACGAGATCCCACGTGAAATCACTCGCAATCCAGATTGACGACAGGGCCTTATGGGAACTGGAACCGTTTGTCAGAGAGGCTGAGCGGGATTGTGCCCTTCAGCCATTTCTTAGGGGATACAGCCAATACGCACAGCGATTTACCGGTCGACAGAAGGCACTGGAACATTTTAAGGTAAAGGTTTTCCCGTTTCGCAGACGGCCTGTTTTTGACTTAATGTAAGATTGCACCATCACCAACCATATCCACTCCTAAAAATTTGCCCCTTTCCCAACTTGTACATCAAGTTTTTATAAATCGCATATAAAAAATACTAAACATTTTGGTTTTTATCCCATCCACAGAAACAATACCCTGAGGCTGTCATGTTACCTCTAGGTTCCATTGGTTCAACTCTGAAGTTTAGCAGGCCTTCACAGGGCAGGTCAGTCATATAATTCCTTTGTCTAGGTATGGAAACTGAATAAACCATTTCCTTTTTACAATGCCAGCAATGGTGCCCCAAAATACCGTAGTCTCTGTCCTTATCAAAGACATGCTTTCCCATGTTAAGCAAGTTTCAGAGGCGTGCTGTCTTGCAGCCCTTGTAAAGTGACAAATGTGGCTTTACAAGAGAGAAATCATTTGAGTCTACCGCACTGGCCACATAGTAAGCTGTCAGTAGTATTGTTTTATATCCTTGTCCAGTGTGTGCCATGTGTAGTCATGAGGAAGGAGGAGTTATTTCCAATAAAGGGTAATATGGCCACTGTTGCCATCAATTCAGAGTAATACCGAGTTGTTGAGCATGTTTACTGTGTCCAAATCTCCAGTACCAATCACTGAATCACTGAACACCATCAGTCATTTTACTATTTGCTGGACCAGACTTTTAATACTGGAGCTAGACTTTAATAGTAGAGGATTCCCGGACCATTCCATTTAGCTACAACATTGCCTTGAGTAATGGCGCATTCCAAGAATTAATCAAACCGAGACTGTATTTGGCTCGGTAAATCACAGCAGTCGGGACTGGAGTGACCTGAAACGCAACGTACTATAAAATGTGAAGAGGTCCAATATTCGGATCCTAGCAGAATCCTGCTCAAATGCAGAAGTACTTGATGTTATTCAGATATTTTTCCCCGCCAGCGTTCAGTACATCATCACCTGGAACATCGGGCTTTCTTCTACCGGCAGAGCAGATCAACAGATATCACTTCAAGTAATGCCATCCAAGCAAAGTAAGTACAGAGTGAAGGGGAGCTGTCTGCTGTACACAGGTCCAGTTTTACTGGGAATAGTTTGTAAATGATAGATGTTGTATTGTGTGGAGATTTCTGTTCATACACCTGGGAATTTGACAGGGATTCATCAGCAGGCACAATTTGTCCAGAGATCTTACTTGTATTTAATTTCATCCCCGTCAACCACTCTTTTCTTAGTGGTCTCTTAACTTTGCATGTAGTGATGATTTGAAATTTGATTCTGTTGAAACGTTTGTAGAAACCCTTTGATCTTCCTAATAAACAAAATGTGTGGAATTCTAATTTTGTCCAAAGTGAGGCAGCTGGATGAGCAGAATGTCTTGGCCTCGGCACCAGAGAGGTTCCAGCAAATGCTTCATAGATTGGGCATAGAGAGAACAATAGACAGCTTCATCCAGGCAGTCACAACGTAACGAGGCTCACCTTCTCTCACGTCTAGAAACAGCAGCAATAAATGCTGCAGAGACTAGACATAGAGGGGTAGTTTCATTCACTGAGTCACGGCATAACAAGGCCTTACCTTCTTTGGATCCACATGCAGAGGTGACAAGTGCCACAGGGTTGAGGTAGAATGATAGCTTCTGCCAAAATCCACGACATAGTGAGGCTCACCTCCTCTGTGTCTATGGGCAGACAAGCGCTATACTGCATGGAGAGAACGATATCTTCAGTCAGGCAGTCACACAATAGTGAGGCTTACTTTCTCCATATCTATAGACAGTGATGACAGATGCTGCGGAGACTTAGACATAGAATAATGAATTCACAAAGGCAGTCACCACATAGCTGTGTCTTTCACAGCCATTGGTGACAAATGCTACATACCTGGAACAGAGAGTACAGCTTCCCCGCATCACTACTGGTAATGACAAAGCTTCAGGGACTTGGAGCAGGGAGAATCACAGCTTCTCTGTAGACAATGGTGGCAAATGCTACAAAGACTGAACAGAGAACAGTGGCTTCATCGGGGCAGTTGCATCATAATGAGGCTTACCTTTTCTGCATCTGTAGATGGCATCAGATGCAACCAAGACTGGATATTGAGAAAACCACAGCTTCATCAACATCTGACCTAAAAATGCCACAGAGGCTAGATATAGAATGATGGACAGCTTTATGGAGACAGTGACAACATATTGGAGCCATAATGATAAATGCTACATCGAATCAGGCCAGGGATATATTGACCCAAGATAGAGCTGACCTTTGCTTTTCCCACTCCAAATACAGGATCCTCAAGAGATCTCATGTTTACCGATCTAGAATCCGGCCAAGTCATAAGTCTGGAGCCACGACTCACATCACTTCCTCATCACTTGCTCATTTCAGGCACAACGGATCCTCAAACTCGGTGTTTATGAATGTGCATAAATCATTTCAACATCCAGTTATTTTCAGTCGCCAGTATACAAAGTGCCCAGTTCAAGCTGTAAATCATTCTTCAGCGTGGAGTTAGTTTCTACTGTTGTAAATGCATCATTTGTGTGTGGAAATAAAGTTTTCCAATCCTGATGTACAATGGGCAGCGGACCCAATAATCTGTTTTGTAGAATTACTGGTAAATCTCTGCCTGTATTTCATTACACCACAGATCTTATTTCTCAAACAATCCATCTATAAAAACTTCAGTTTCATAGCCTGATGACAAGTGAGCGTTGACACCAAGAGGCAGAGTGAGTTGAATTGAGGTGAGTCGAAGTTAAATCTTTGAAGTATCAGAAACGGACACTTCTTGGTGGAGGAACGTGAGTGGTTCAACAGGATAGAGTGATGTCTGGCAGAATCAGCTAAGGAAGATGAGAACCTCCCAAGCAGCATTTTAATCCCATGAAGGGGCACAAGGTAGAAAACGTGTTTTGCTAAAATTAATATTTATTAACTAACCTTAAAAAGTAGGTATAAATGCACAGCCAATCCCATTAGTCAAGAGCTCGTAACAAGAAAGCTGGTCTTGAATGCTTGACAAAGCACCAGCTGGCTGATAAAAAACATTTCTGGTGTCACATGAAATTTAAACTCCAATGAAATTGGTCCCTTTTCCCTTGCATTGGTTGAATGCTTACAATCTTGACTTGTCTGTGCAGTATTGCCATCAAGTCCCAAATACATGTGTACACATGTATGTCCAGGGCCTTAGCCACTGCACCACTGTCTCATCTGAATTGAACACCACTTGAATTGAATTGGCCATAAGTCCCGTGAAGTGACCTATTGCATATAAACGTGGGGTTCCTGTATACTTCTCATCTTATAAAAAGAAAAAAAATTCAAACTGATACTCGGCTTGTTTTTTTTTCCTGATTATATGTTTAATTCACTGCTATTCCGACAGTGTTCTAAAATATTCAGGAAAAATGAAATGTGCATTGGCATACTCAATGAGGCTTAATAATTAGATTTTTATTACATTATAAAGTCAAATGAAGTCAACACCTGTACTGAAAGTGAATATGTTGTGATACGAGGGGATATTTCATTCTTGACATTTTTCTCCTGAACCATTTGTATGAAAATAAAACTTGTACCTTATAAATATCTCTCAACACGTCCACTGTGAATAACAAAATTCTCAGTGGAATTAAAAGCAAAACTCAATTTATTCTTCCAAGAGATAATTTTGATTGGAAACGATTGCTGCAAATTAGGGCCAATTTTTAAAGCATTGTTGCCGAAATAGAAAAATTAAGATACTCGGGTCAAATAGTGGGACCAGCGGTGATTCAGACATCAGAAAAATTAATGAAATATTTGTTCAGAAATCTAAGTCTTTTTTGTAAGACAAGATGTTACCAAAATTAAAAGTTCATAATCTGTACAGGTCACTCAGTAATGAATCATCACCCTCAAAATATCTGTTCCTAAACCTAGGACTTGTCAGTCACGACTTCAGAGCGCATTGCAACCAAGCAAACCAAGATGGTAAACCTCAGAATACCTTTTAATGATGGAACTAAAAACTCGGAGTCTTTAAGACCATTTATGGAGAGCAAGACGTGTAGGGGCATGGCGTGAGACTGCAACACTTTCAGAAAAACAGAACGCAGAAACAAAACATTTCCATCTAAATCTAGAGATTTATTTTTTTCTTATGCTGTGAACACATCAAACGTGGCAAGTACGGCCTGAAGTTATCAGTGAAATACGAAATACAGAACGTTTCAGTGAACTCAGTAAGATTGGGTTAGAAGATGTACAATCTCGCAACATGAAAATCTGTTGCTAAAGAACTTCAAAACTACATGCGCGGTTTCAACAGTGAGATTTAGTTTGGGTGCAGGTAGTGCACTCAATTTTATTAGAAGACTTCACAGAGTTAATACAAGTTGGACAATCTTCCTCTTGGGAGTAGTAATGGTTAATTTGGACGAGACAGTTCAGTTCATCGCTTGCATGAACACCGAGGATTCTACACACTGTTTAAAAACCAAGAAAAAAACCTTTTCACTTGCTGAAAAAGGGAACAAATTTAATTCTTTATTTCTTTAAAATATGAATACGTCAGACAAAGTGATCTCCATGACTGTTCCCTACAGTTATTTCACCATTCCTACTAAATTTATAATAAGCTCACCCAGTCTAAAAGTAGCCACGGCTCAAGTCAATTCAATGTCTACAGAACGGCACAGTCAATGGAAAACTTTGTGTACAAGCATTGGAATTTCACAAGGAGGCAGTGGGTCACATTTGGTCAACGAAGAACCCATTAGCTGGACAGATTTGGCCATCTAATAAATCTACTGGAACGTATATATATGCCCCAATGCTGTATTCCACCTCTTTTACGGATGGGGGAAATGACCAAATTGAGAAGTGAATTTTGCATTGTAGCCTTTTTGGTGCATGGTGACCAGTCAATGGACGCATTCAATCCACTGAATCTATGTTAAACGCCTGTGCCATCTTTGATCCTGCATATTTTTCATTAAAACCTTCACGATCACTTGTCCTATTATGCACACTAAAGTACTTCCACATCTAATTCTGACTAACTGATAGGAAACAAGGGAACAGCGAAAACAGTTTCAGTAAGAAGTCCTGTCAGTGGCAACATTAACCAAAATCCTGCTTTAGCTTGCACTTCTGGCTTCTCGCTGTTACCTGCAATAAAAGCCTCACCAGGCTTTTATGAGTAAGGCTGCATAGCCCCCCGAACATGTTCAGCAGAAAAGGGTCCAAGACCTTCAAGTAGAACATGAAAACAGGATAGTAACGCTACCATTTTGTTCATGCTTATGATGTGCATCACGACAATGAGGTCAAAATATAATGCATGTCACAATCTGCAGCTATTTTACTGTGCATGTTACTGGCAGTCATGGTAGTCATTTGACACGTGTGGATCTCTCTATGCCCTACAGTGAATGTGAGTTTTTTCCAACACGAGTTGCATGTGTGTTGGGTTTCTCATCTTGCTGATGTTGACAATTCTGACGAGCTGCAACAACTGCTGATCTTTTCTTGATACTGCAGAAATCCTTTCCAAACCAGTACACTTTTGTTCACAATTACATGTAAAATGTGTTGTCCACAAAGTTGGACTTCCCATGCATGGAACTTGTTGATCTGATCTGTAGTTATTCACAACCGTCTACTGAGATACAACCATCCATATTGTTACGTCATATCACAGCATCAATAGATCATTACAACCCAAGTGGCTGAGCCCAAGGGCATATTTCAGAATACTAATAAAAGAAGACTAAACAAGACCAAAAGAAATATGGATCAACTTCAGGTGTTTGTTTTTGAGGTGTTTTACAAGGTCGTAACTTGCGTATTTACCATCCTACTTGTACTTGCATTATCCAGGTCAAGTAAAACAAAAAACAAGGCAGGCAGAAAGTACCTCCCCCATAAGAGTTAATTTTTAAAAACATCTCTGTATTTTCCAACTGCCAATTTATCGTAATTACCCATACAGACTCTAACAAACTGTTTAATTGTGGACCTTAACAAACATGTATTTGGGAAGGACACACTGCATTTTAAGGTATCTCTGACAAATTTATGCCCAACTTTTCAGAAGAAAAAACTCTCAAATCTCTTTCTAAACATTAGAAATTGCAATCAACCCGTCAAGTGTGACATAAATAATCTCATCTATGTACAAGTCAAAAATCATCATTCTAATTTTACATCACGTTAAAAAGTGTGCCCAACACAAGGTGAGACCGTATCATCAACTAGGAAACACTACGGAGTACTGTAATTTTGTTATTCAAGCATTTCTGTGATTCTTGAGCTGAATGCAAACACTGCAACGTTCAACATTTCATAGAGTTTACTCGGAGTACAATGTGCATGTACAGCTGAGCTCACACTGGCTTCATGCACAACCAAGAGAAGGTGCTCTTTATACAAAGCCTTCCCTAGGTGACACTGTGTGCAAGTGGATGTGGCTGCTCTCCCAAACAAAAAAAATTATCCATTCACAAGTTTTGAAGCATCACTGGCATTCACCTGGCAGACAGTTTGACAGTATGTACCGGTAATCCGGTATTGTCACAAATCCCATAGTAATCTTTGCCCAAGAACAGGGCACAGCAGAAGAAAGCATTCAACAGACCTGTTACATCACGGCATCAGGCTTTGTTTACTTGTGCACTTCCCTATGGCAGTCAGGTGGGACACAATCCATTAAGATCCCACAGGAAAGCACATATGTAAACAAACATGACTGTCATTGGTATGTAAAGTCCAAAGGTCGTGGCTATGGCCATCCACAACGCATGCACCAATGAGGGCCAAGTCAGCCTCCACTGCCAACAGATGTGTACAGCCGCAATCAGAGTAATTTATAAAATAAAAGAAATCAACAAAAAACAGCCACCATGAACAGCAGTACTTAATGGGGATTGGTCTGACATTGTCACATTATCAACAAAGGCGGCACTGCAAGATGGGACAGGTTATTCTTGAATGAGCATTTGAAAAATCATGAAATGACTAATTAATCATTTCCATTACAATCACTTGTGATTGCGGTTCTATTTGTGTAGATGATAAATTCTAATCTACAGGAAACACCTGTGGCTTTAGTACAACGTATTTAAAGCCTTGCGGCGAGTGATGTTTCTAACATGTATCTATAAGAAAATAAATTTTACAACATATTCCTTTGTTCTGAATAAAAACCAACTGAGAAATGCGAAATTCATGTTAAGCAAAGGCTAAAAAATCTTGTTTGAAAAAAAAAGGACATGAACTTTGGTGAAGTAAATTTACACACAGACTAAAAATGTGACTTGAACTCTAAAGCTTGCAAAAGCTGTGTCACAAAGCAAGAACAAAAACCAGTTTACAAGATTTGGAGAATTCTACAAAAATACATAAAACATTTCGGTAAGAGATTCAATATTTTCTATTGCACAAAAAACTCAAAATGTAAGACATGAAATAACTATTTTTAAAGAACTTTGAAATCCAACTTTTTAAGGAAAATTTCTTTTGAACATACTCTAACACTTGTATTTCTTTCCAATTCCAAGAATTCTTAAAGATTGTACATTTAAGCATGCTACCCACCACATCTCTCCTAAATCTATGATTGTGAGTTTTATGTGTACAGTTCACAACTCCTCACAGTGTGCATCCAAATTGTACGTGCTGAATAGTTACATAAAACTAACTTTTCCAAATGTGTTTACACTTTGCATTATAAGTACACGGGGCTCTGGCAATAATTCTGAGATTGAAAAGGTTTGGTTCTTTGCTGGAAGGAAAAGGCAGCCGGACAGTACTTTTTCATCTGAAGATTTAAATTAAGGAGCTGTTGGTACATTCAGGGCTGGGCTCGAATTCACGCAAGTGCTAAGTAAATGCAGAAAATCACAGCAAAAATTCTTCCCAGCAAATGACAATGTAGCATCTTAACCACATCGCCCCGGGGGCATTTATGAATGTTGATACTGCTGGGACGGGATCTTTTTCATTTTTTTCTGTTTGCAAAATCTTTAAAACTTCATATCTTCATTTACTAGACACTTACACCCACACGAAGGATTGTCTGGTTTCTACTCTAATCTGACAGACAACATCTATTGACGCTGGAGTATTTCAGCCAGGCCTGCAGCCTTGTAAAATGAGCCCAGATTGTGCGGTGTTACATAATTTTCTTTTGTTCCCAAAACTGGCACAGTGCACTGCTGATCTCTTTTCAATAGGGGCTAGATTAGCGTGCACCGGTAACCATGTGGCTCGTCGCTGTGGTGGTGGAGCGCTTTTGTCCCTGGTGGTAATCCGATCGCACTAAATGCCCCAAACCGTGGTATACTGTTTCAAAAAATTACTGGATTTTCTCCACTATTGACAGTGAAAAAATGTTGGTAATTCCCAGCAGCCTGGTCTTTTGTTACGATTACGCTCTATTGTTACAAGGCCCAGTTCCTTTTGTCCAATTTCAGAGATCCCAGCTATGCATATAAAGAATACGTGCCCGAAACGGGGCTCCCTGGTCAACCACTTTCTGCCGGGGAGCCCAGTTTCGAGCACATAGGCTTTATACACAAAACCAGGGAGCCCGAGTCCGGAAATAAGAGCTTAGGCCTTATAACAAAAGACCCTGCTTGGAACAAAAGACCGCGCTGCTGGGAATTGCTAACATTTTTTCAGTTGTCAACAGAGGAGGAAATCCATCACTGTTTTGAATTATACCACTGCTTGTGGCATGCAGTGCAAGCGGATTACCACTGGGGACAAAAGCGCTCGAGTGATGAGCAACACAATACCGCTGCACGCTAATCAGGACCCGATAGAAAAGACGCCAGCCGCGCACTGTGCTAGTTTCGGGAACAAAAGAAATGTATGTTACACCACAAAATCTCTTTTTTACCAGGCGGCAGTCCTGGTTAAAATACTCAGGCATCAATAGATGTTGTCTGTCAGATTAGAGTAGCCAGCAGACAGTCATTCGTGTGGGTGTAAACGTCCAGTAAATGAAGCTATGATTTTTTGAAGAATTTTGAAAACAGCAAATCTTGAAAATCTCCCGTTTTACGTCATGCAACTTCAAATTACACCCGGCAGCAAGTGGTTAAAGAAACCCAGCCGAGGACCAGCAGATGCAGAACGCATCAGGTGACAGGATATCTTAGCAAGCGATCTGTTTCGGCCAAATCAAACTGTTAATTTTGCTGAGCTGACCAATCATTGACTGCATTGAGTGGCTCTACAAGCTACAGTTCCTTTTCAGTGAACCGGTGGCCGACTTCACTGCTTTGTACAATGCAGAGGGCATACATAAGGACGGTTGATGGCTGATGGAGGGACAGGTGTAGCACACATAGCTAGAGGTGGCTTAAGCTGAATACTGTACATCAGTTACTACACTACCTCACTTTTATGGTTCAATTTTTACAAAGTAAAGAATTTCCAGTTTTTAAAGTACGCTCTGGGATGGGATTGTGTGCTTCAGATGGTAGTAATGAATTCAAAAAATGTCATGTGAATTTTTAATAAATTCTCTCAAGGCAGTTCAACGACCGAGGCATATATTTTTACAACAAATTAATTGACTCTTAAAGTTTGTCAGAGAGCACTGGAGGGTATAAGGAATGTTGAACAAGTATTGTACTATCAGGAACCATGGCAAGATGGAAATTAAATCCTACCATCAGAAAAACACAGGAACAATTCTGAATAGTACTGGTTGTATATATTTAACTCCATATGCAGAAGAACACCTAACTCAGCAAACTCGGAACTTCAGAGAATATCGGCAACTTTCGGGCCACTGCTTTAAAATCATATTTACAAGATTGGTCGATATGTATTCAGCAAGGAATAAGATGGCATTGTGAGCTGTAAGCAAATAAAATCAACTGGAGTTGCATACTTGAAGTTTTCAGTGACCCACGGAAGCAAAACATAAAACATTTAAGCTTCAGATAGGTGTACAAGGGACATGCTTGAATGATTTTTTTCCACTTTTCAGTTCCCATTTTTCATGTCACATTTTTCCAGTTGTCTCTTTTTCTTCAGTTCACTTTTTGTTTTTATCATTCTAAGCTTTGGAGCTTACGAGGAACTTTTTAAATTCCTTTTCAGGGCTGAAAACTAAATGCCAACAAGCATGTATTCAAGGTCTAATTTCTTAAAGCAAAGACGGTTCCACAAACTGACTGAAATGTCTTTCTTTTTCTCTACATTTTAAGAAAACTTTTTGTTTATTATTATTCATTACTTTGTATGGAAATCGGGGAAGTTTTTTATTTACTTCCCTTATCAGCTTTGGTTGGACAGATGCCAACTATACCCTCTTGATTCCTTCACAAAACCTTGCCTGCACGGGGAAATCCACAAAGCTCATTAGCGAGGGTAATCTTCACTGACCGACTGCTCTCAGGTTGCAAAGAGTTGGGACCAAGGTGAGCATTATCCGCACACTCCACAGTGCCTTGTTATTTCTTCTTGCCAGTTATTTCCTTCTTGGTTTCAGGCTGTGCAGGTAGGAAAAAATTAAATCAGCAAGCATTACAATTCCTAATGATACTTCCTAGACAGAGAGTAAAGCCTGGTTTCCATATCGACGTAAGAAACGCAGCCAAGATGGAAACTGCACCGCAGACATATGGAAATATGCCTAACGGAGGTATCACCAACAACACAGACAAATTCAAACCAGCCCACGAATGATTGGCAAAATTGAGCCAGGTTTAACTTCGCCGACAGTCTGCGTCGAGTAGCAGTGGTATCCCCTGTATACAAACATGCATGCTGGCATGACCACTGTGCAATCCATGTCCTCACTCAGTTCCTCGAATTTTGCCCATTTTCTCCTTAATGCTTAAATATTACACCCTTATGATAAAATAGCTGACCATCAATAAAATGCATGGAACTGGCGTACAGGTTTGGCATCGTGAGGCAGTACAGTCAATCTAAATGGGTATTTTCTGCAAAAAAATCACGGCGTTCGGACGCCATTTTGTTTAAATTTTTGGGTGGAATGACGCCATGCAAAATCTCTTTCATTTGTGTCTGCCTCTAATACCTCTTGAGGACCATCTGTGTTACAAACACCCATATAAGCCTAAGCTTAAACCTCAACCATTTTTTATTTAAGGCAATGAGACATATTACCGACCTTGCTGTTCTGGTCTCATCATAAACACTGCCTGGATAAGACCATTCATGCTTACCTACTATGCAGCAATGTAACGTGAGAAATTTCAGAGGAAGCACACCAGAATACAAACATTTTGTCACGGGGGAACTGAAAGCAAATCAATGGTGGCTTTAAAATGGAGGGGGGGCACTTGGGGGCACAACCTTCTGCTGGGGGCACATCCCCCCATTTTTACACAACTGCCACTATGGTTAAAGTCCTTGACTAAAAGTGGCTCTCATTCATGCCAAATGAGTCACAGAAAGGGCTTCTTCAAAAATAGTAAACAATCCACTTTATACGCTTTCCACAGAGGCTGAAAAATTATTTGGGAGTTGACATCCTATTTCGGGAAACAACACTTCACATACACAAGATGAAGCCTGACAAAGTCTGTGCACAGCTGTACAAAAGAATGATAGTCATTGAATTTAAACTGTTCGAAGGCCTTTCATACCAAAAAATTCAGAGGTACACTCATATGAACTGAGGCACTGCAAGATGTTTGCACTCACCGGCAGTATGGAGAAGGAGCAAGTGAGGTCCTCAGTGACAATCATCACACCGGCAGCGTTGTCAAACTCGCCGCAGTAGTTGGGAGCACTGAACAGCGTCACCAAGTTCCTCTTCTGGAAAAACTGGTACCCGTCTTCAACGACCTGAAAAGGAAAATGAAGTGATGACACAGGCAACAAAAGTGGAAACATGGAAATACCTACACATACATCTGCCTCCTCCATTGCTAGAACTTGAAAACTTGCTAAAATATTTCTACCCAGGTAAGCAGCTTGTTATTTATGATGGAAAGATGTGTTCATGGGGGGGGTGGGAGGTGCCCGTCTATCACGTTCAGCAAAGAGACCTGCAGAGTAAACCAGTGCCCATCTTTAATCAGACAGAGCTGCTACCTATAACTGCCATAAAATAGATCTCGTTTCACTTTGTTTCAACAGGTCCACTATCAAAAGGTAACAAACTGCAAAAGATTACATTTTTAAATTGCTCTGATGCAGAAATGCTAGGTTTGGAGACCACATTCAGAGATCACGTCGTTTCAATAAGTCCTTTGTGAGTAACCTTTGAACAAAATCTGGTACAGTCGACTCTCGTTATTACGAAATCCGCGGGACCACATAGAAACGTTCGTTGTATCCGAAATTCATCGTAGGCGGAATGCAGAGTGATGGCTTTGGTGCATCGTTGTACAATGCCATGTACATGCATATGCATGTGTATGCATGTATGTGCATACACATGAACCCGTGGTTGATGTTATATCAAAAAGATCTCTCGGTTATAACTAATTAAATATATTGTGACGTGTTTAGAATAATAAAATTCACTGTCATACGAAAACATGTTTAATGTGCATGTGAGATTTAAAAAAGCAAATACATGTACATGTGAAACCATCGATACAGGCATCGCCATGGATGACAACGAAGCTAAACGGCATGCACATGTAGGCCTGTGTGTACCTGCAAGAATGTGAAGACTCATCAACTGAAGCGCCCATCCATGTACGTAGTCTTTCCAACACAAATTGTGTCATGGAGAGACATTTTTATTAATTTCCATCTGTCATCTGATTTTGGACACAAGCTGCATGACACGATTGATCGATAGTCCGTGTTCACTCGCCCACTTCAGCGCGGCCTCCCGCGTGCGAGATAGTCATTGAAGAGGCATGATGTCATGATGTTTGTGTAATTAATGTAAAACATCACTGATTATTGAATTGTGCTTTATGCTTGTCATTGTCATGACTACAGGAAACTGGCAAACGATGTCTGTGTATCGCACTGTAAGCGTGTGTGACGCATATGGAGGAAATTTTGTGGAAAGACGCGTGTTTCGAGTACGAGCAAATGAAATACATGAACACAGAAAACACAAACATAGGCATGAGATCACATTTTGTGCATGAACCTGCAGAAAAATTTGTGACTGCAATGTTTTATCGACTTGCAACTGTAGAGCTGCATTCGTATACAACGTTTGTGTACTGCACATGTAGTGGAACGTTCGCGCCCCTTTTTGGCAGGAGCTGTACAATGACTGGTTGCCGCCTTTCCGTCATGCCTTCTTTGGCAACGGTTCGGCCTGGCCGGAACCAGTGTGATGCACTGCACACGTGTTTTCACCACCGCGATTTGCAAACATTTGTTATAAATGGGTTATCAACAATGGTTTTTCAGGCATTGGAGTCACGAAAACCATTTGTTGTATTAGGAATTTCGTACAATGTGATTTCGCTGTAACAGATTTTTTCCCAATAGAGATGTGCACGTTTTTGCCGGGACCACAGACTTGTGTTTGTTATAACCGGAATTTCGTTATAGCAGATTTCGTAATAACGAGAGTCGACTGTATACCGTGCTATCTTATTTCACATAAACATAACGATTCAAATTCCCCAGACTAAAGGCACTGTTGTTATACCTCGTGATTCAGGGCAAGCTTTTGCTTAGTTACATAACAGACGCCTGGCATCAATACACTGTTTTCAATGGATGAGAAGGGCACAAAGGAACCGGTCCATTCCAGAGATGGTGTTCAAAGGTTACTCGCAAATGGCTTATTGTAACAAATATGTCCATATTTTTGTCCAATCATTTTGGACTCTAACCTGGTGAGCCCTGACTATAAGGCTGAGGTCGTTCCTCTTCAAGAAGTGTCGTACCACGTCGCCACCAAAGGTGTAAGACACACCGCGATCATTCTCCCCCCAGCCTGTGATATCCTGTAAACATCAGAAGAAAGACTTCCAACTCTCATCTGTTTGTTTTTGAGAAGACTGCGAAGTGAAGGGCAGAAAGCTCTTTTGAAAGTTACAAGGCGACTTCAACTGTGGTACATTAATGCCACATTTAATTCTAGAGCTCTTGATTATGGGTAAAATGTACACGAAAGCCAGATATGCAAAGGACACAAGCAACCCTCTCCACCGTCTACCCATACCTCAGCCATAGGTTCACACACTCTGGTTAAAAATTAAGAATATAAAATTCCCAGTCTACAACTAGCACATCGGGCAATGGATTCTAAAATTTACATATCCCATGGTACAATTGCAGATCATCACAGAAGTTTGGGGAATAGACAATGGTGTTAAAATCAAAGATACATTTGTATTTTGGAAGTCAAAGCTTACTTGACAATGGATATATACAGAATCCAATTATGGGCACACAGAGAATTTGGGTTGTGACTGTCTCTAATTTTTTTCCCAGTTTCCATTTTGTCTCTAGCCTTCAGTAGATTTTAACCTTGTCATTTATGAATTCGATCAAATCATTTGATTCCTTTTTAAGCACTTTTTGCAGCTGGCCCAAACTATCTGACATCCAAAAAGATTCTCAGCAATTTACACTAAACTTTAGAGATTAACCCTAACAGTCCTGAATCCTCCAATTTTAGTATGATTTTGCATGCACCCTAGGGAGTTAGGGTTAAGGCTGCTATGATAGAAGACATAAGTGGAATTAATAGTAACACTGGGACTGGAGATGATCCTTATACTTACATCATCTGGATCAGCCCACAGTAGATCACAGACAAGGCCATGGTCAGGAATGTCTAAGGGTCGATTGATATGCCTCAGCTGGTCCACAGTAGACAAGTCAGGAGACAGCCCTCCATGCATACAGAATATCGTTCCTTCCACTAAGGCCGCTGTGAAAACACAAGCATGACCATTCAAGTTACAATCTTTATTGCAAAGAAATAGGAAAACGACGGATGAATGTCAGAAGAGATTTTTTTTGGACCACAAAAGGAGAGTGGAGAGTACGGGTGCATTTTAAAATATTACTGTGTAATTTTCTTCTCCTTTCCAAAGACATCACAAGGAAATCCTGCTACAATTTGTTTCATCCTAGGAATGTATGTCAAGCACCACACAAGTATGGGACCCCTACAGAAATAGACCCTGGTATAGTTGTTTTTCACACAGAGTTCATATTTCATAACACAAGGGCATACTAGCATTACAGCCCGGCAAGACTGTACAAAAAAAGAGAAGGATAATACCTTCAGTTGGAGTCATTTACTGAATGCTGAAATGTCTGACCAGTGAGCTATTTCTCCTCTTTTTCTTTAATCCTTTTAAGATGCATGGCAAATATCAGGCCAGAGGACGCTCACTGTAAGCTTACTTTCATGCCTAGCCATAACAGTAATTACAGCAATCACAGTTCTGCCTCAAGGGGTTTAGAAGATCAAAAACGGAAAAAAAAAGAAAAGGTAGCATCACAGTTTTACCGTATGCTTCACCTTTTCCTTTTTTAAATTTCCCCAGGGGGCTTAACAAGATGTGAAGGCATAACAACTGAAGCCCCCACGTGCTGATTTTCTTGGGGGGGGGGAGGTAAGCAGTACGTCATTGAAATCATCTAACACAGCCTACACAAGGTTCAATAGCCTCTCATAACTACAAAAACAAGGAAGAAAAGGATACAAAAATAGTGCTCGACAAACAGCTCCAAAGCAATTGGTGGACAAAACGGGGCAGCTAGAGTGAAATCTCCGGGGGGGGGGTTAGATACCCAGGGGAGGAACAAATTTTTCCAGGGGGCACCAAGTGCTAATGAACTGTGACTTGTGCATAAGGTTGTATGTACTTTAACATTTCAAATGGGATACAGATTTATGCATCAAGTCTTACAGCATTTGGGATTTCTGAGAAATTCTTTCTCGACTCCCTGACTCAAGTGCCTGGGGGTTCTCATTATTATGTGCACAGCGACAAGTTCAGTGCAGACAATGAAGCTGCATTTCAAGAGTCCACATATGGTATTACACTTCGCCAGGTGTTACTGCTTTCACGGCTCCATGTTGCTATGTACATGTACACATAAGAATTACAGTAGCAACAGGCATCATCATGCAAGTGCCAACGAAAGTCACAAGTTATAGCATTAGCAGCTTGATCTACATGTATTTCCCATTAGTGCAAGTGCAATACTGTCAGGTGTAACCCAGTGATACTGACATGGCCTGCTTTCCGTCAGTATTTGAGTACCCAGGATTATTATTTTGGATTAGCTACCCTGACTGGTGCAAGGTCTCCTGCTAAATTGACCTTACACCCCCAAAGGAATGATCAGGCAATTAGAAGCCAAACCTTGTCCCGGTAACTATTATCCCCACCCAGCGATGATGCGAAACCCACCAAAAGCTGTTACAAACCAGAGAGAAGACATTCATTTGGTATTCTCCACACTTCAAGAATGATTTCACAAGTTGGAACTTGGACCATAGGTATGGCACAAGACTTCCAAATTTGTCTACTATAAAGCCTTCTCTGTCAGTTCCATATTTTGTACAGTCACACATCTTTCAGGGACAGCACTTATCTTTACTTCTAGAGTTTTGAGCAGTGTGGTTTATAGCTCTTTCTTTATCATGAAGGCCTAAAACAAACATCCAAAAACTTACAGGTAGTCCTCAGCTAATCAAAGGTTACATGACTGTGATCCTTGACCTTACCAATTGGCAGACAGTTGAAACAGTCTGTGAATGTTTTCCACAGCTTAATGTTGTACCTGCGTTTGCATTCGTCGTAGAAACCATATATCCTGCATTTAAAAACACATCAAAAACAGGCCAAAAAGAATGAAGTGATGCCCAACTTACATGTGATACAAAGGAAATAAACCTTTTTCTCTGTGAATGATTCAAGAAACCTACTAAACGTTTACTGTCTACTATCTTCAAAAACATTTAAACAGAACACAAATGTCACATGTTGCACTTTTCACCTTTCATTCATGCCATGTGCCTTTCTGTTTTAACCCCTTGCCCTCTGGGTTTCCGGTATCGGACACATATTCTTTATACGCATGGCCGGGGTCTCCGCAATCGGACAAAGAAAACTGGGCCTTGTAACAAAGGACCATACTCATAACAAAAGATCAGGCTGCTGGTCATTACCAACATTTTTTCACTCTCAATAGTGGAGATAATCCAGCCTTGTTTTGAACTGTATACCATGGATTGGGAGATTTAGCGCAAGTGGATTACCACCGAGGACAAAAGAACTCTACCACCGCAGCAATGAGCCACACAGTACCACTGCTTGCTAATCTGGCCCCTATTGAAGAGAGGTCAGCAGCACACTGTGTCAGGCTCCTGAACAAAAGAAAATTATGTAACACCACACAATCTGGGCTCTTTTTACAAGGCAGCAGGCCTGGCTGAAATACTCCAGAGTCAATAGATGTTGTCTGTCAGATTAGAGTAGAAACCTGACAGTCCTTCTTGTGGGTGTAAGTGTCCAGTAAATGAAGATAGGAATTTTTAAAGAATTTTGAAAACAGAAAAAAGTGAAAAAGATCCCACCCCAGCATCATCAACATTGATAACTGCCACTGGCACGAAGTGGTTAATTATATACTAACAGAAGCAAGCTCTAAAGCAACAGAGGCACCTCAGCACTTAATTACATTTCAGAAGTTCAATTTACACACTTATCAATGACCAATGCACATTCATTGCACATATCTGTGTTGTTATCCACACAGTACCTAATTAGTGAGTTTAATATTTTCAAAAACAGTGCTGAGCAAAGATCTTTGCTCAATGCAGTCTAAATGTGAACATTTAAAATACATGTAAATGTATCTGCTTAAAACAAGAGTCTAAATAATTAATATCACACTGATATTGAGTTCTTATTGTGGGTAGAATGCACATATTTTTCACATGACAATGTTCCAGAAATGTGCCATTTTTCATTTGATTTGGGTTTTACATGAATATGTGCCTCCATTCTTCCCTGAGAGCACATCCCAAAATTGTTCTGTCCATATACCATACATGAAATCTACGGACAAGAGGGATTCCATGTAAGTCAGAGGTGTTTTGCCTGGAGACAGTTCTTCTATGCAGTTTATGCATGTACAGGTACATGTACATAAACAAGAGCTACATGTATGTTTAACTTGGCTATCAGTTGATGCAATCTAAGACTGGTCCAAATGTGCTCATATCTGCTTGTTCTTGAAATGGGCATAATTTATTCCGCCAGACCATCTGACCTGAATGCTGTTACAGTCATGCTGAGAAAGTCTGACAATGGCAACAGAAAAAAATTAATGCCAAGGTCAATCAATTGTCAAGCTACACAACCTGTCTCCAAGGCTTTGAATGTACATGTACATGTAGATGCAGCTACCTAACTACTCCTACTTATACAGAGTCAATAGTCTTGACAAAACAGCTCAATGTACCGGTACATGTACGTGCAGATCTTAATTTAGCCACTTTTTTTTCTATGGAAAATTTTTCATAAAAAAGGGCTCCTGGCTATAGTTTAAAGTCAAACCTATATTGAAAGGTCAAATGCCTTAAAAATCTCCTCCTTAGCTAAAATTCACTGGGCCGATGGGTCAGGACACTGCAGTGATGTTTGATTAGACTCTCTAGGCAGACGGAGATCACATCACAGCGATGACTGATTAGTCACTTGGTGCCGGATTACCAAGTCGGTTCAAGCATGGGCCGCCGAGTGGGCGAGTAAACATGCAAGCCCGGGAGGAGGCAACCAAGCATGTCCAAATTGCAGTTGTTTCTTCTGCTCTTGCCAGGTCACAAGAGGAGGCGTGCATGTCCATCATCGTCATCTCCACCATAAATTTAAACAGGGAGAGAGAAGTGAGGCCACGGCTGTTTAGGATAAGATGATGGGCTTCCGGCTATTAAACTGTACTTGAATTGCAACCTGGATGACTCTTTCCTTGATGACATTTTTATGCAACTTTTCTGCCCCCTATTCGTTGAGGCTGATGCATAAAGGCCCCTGAGTAAATCAATTAGCGCCTTCCATTACAGTTTTTGCATCAATATATTCCTTCATTGTAGAATCTTTGAGATTACAAGAAGTTCCCAGAGTCATAATTGACAAACCACACATCAGCGTAATTTTTAAATGATGTGCATGTACTCTACATGATTTAAATAAAGACTAGCATGAAAACAAAATTCATCTGAATGCACGAGAGTCAATCACATGATCTCTTGGTTAAGCACCATCGATATATCAATATATTGATATTATCGATATGGGTTTGATATCAATACTGCCAATGTTAGTTATTTGGTGATATCGATATATCGAAAATATCAGATTTTCGAGAAATATCGAAACTTTGAAAAGATCATTATTGAAATTTAAACCAAAAACATCCCTACTCAGGAACAAATTTTATTAAAAGTATGAAAGTGCACCGTCACATTACCGTAATTTTCGATAAGCCAGGGCTTACATTGGTTCTCACGCTAATACCTTTTACACACATAACTGTGCATGTGTCATACATGTATTCACTTCTGTACTCTGTTGTGTCACCATGGGCCTAGCCTAAATACAACCGCACAGAACGTTGGCATTACTGGGCACAGTGCACGTACATGCAGCTAACTTGCATGTAGTCAAGTTTACCTCTTGAGGAAAGACTAGCATGGGGGTTACAGCAATTGATGCATTGACACCAATCCCTACAGAGTGCATGTGCGTATGTCGTATGATTCCGTTGCATCGTCAAACGTGCATGTAGAGTACGTACCGTATACTCTACAATTACTGTATCGTGTTTTTTACATGGTCGAGTTTTTGACAGCTAGTCAGGTAGAATGTAGCTTGCAATGAGGTAAACTTGCAGGGTAACACACAGTTACTACGTTTTCCTCTGAAGTTATTTTTTCTTACATAAGCTTATGGTGCATCTAACTTTTCGGAAGTGAACGTCAACTTTTTCAATTGCATGCACTCGTGGTGCACGTAGAATATTTTTTCCAATTCAAAGCCCGGTTGCAGTTGGTATTTTCTTTCGACATCGGTCTGCAAACTCCACCCTTATTTGCATAATCATAAATATACAGCGCAGTAAAGAAACATAATTCACTGATAATATCCAAAATAACAATGATTGGTTGGTCATTTCAGATATTTCATGAACAAAATTTAAAAAAAATAAGGCAGAACCACTAAGGTTGACATTTGTTTCACTATCCGGGACATTTTGGCACAAAAAATTAAGTTACTTTTTGTAGCTGTGACTAGAAAGGATATAGAGTCCAAAACTGCTCTCACGCTTATCAGTAGATGGCGTGAGATCTATAAGTTAAGATGAAAATGTTTAACATGAATAAATATCGATAATAACGATACAAACAAAACGATATATTGATATCGGCCAAGATACAATATCAACGGTGCCTACTCCAGGTACGGTAAAATGGTAAAAATTTCACGAGAAATTCATTGCACTAGAAGCAATCCTAAATTCCCAAAACAAATTCCGATACAACACTTGACAATACTCATCAGGCACTCCGTGAAGTTCTCCAACAATCACTGCAAATGCAGCACACACACCCACCCACCCGACCTACAATGCACCGTCAGACGTCCTAGCAACCCCAGCCAACGGGCCTGTCCAACCAACCCCTCCCCCCCACACATGTACATGTACCTGTTTATGCTGGCACATTCATGGTTCCCTCGTAGGAGGAAGAAGTTGCTGGGATACTTCAGTTTGTATGCTAACATCAGACAGATCGTCTCCAGCGACTGCTTGCCCCTACACGATAAAGGAAAAAAAAAAAACACTTGTGAGAATTTATGGCGATTAAAATAAAAAGAAGACAGTGGGGGGCAGGAGGGGAGACCAGAACTCCCTTCTGACCTTATTGCTATGATTAATAACCCTGGGGTGAATTTGAGCAGCTATATTCTACACGTAGCAAGTACCTGTTTGTGTTGATGTGACTGTACAGTCAAGTGATGCTTTGGGAAGAAGGGAGGAGCTATCAATTAGGTTTGAAAAATAACAGCAAATGCCAAACTGCACAAATGTTAACAGACAAAAACTCTTCACTAAGGGTGATGGGAAAACCTTTCTTGACTTTTATAAATACAGTAAATATGAAAAATTGAAATAAGATATACATGTACGTATCTATGAATTTTGAGTTAATGCTATCGATTTTGTTACATAAATATGTGTATACCTATGCATCTAGTTTTTAGCATTTATTTCAGCCAGTACATATCAATGGGTAACACTAAAGGAAAAATTGCAACTATCAAAAGTTCCAATTTTATGTAAGGTTTTTGTGAAATTTAGTTGCACTGTGGGGAAGAGTTCCTGCAAATAAGAGCATGGAGACTGAGCAAATACATGTCAATATCATGTTTAACATCGAAAGCATCTGTCATTTGACTTAAACCCTTGTAAAATGAAAGTGACTGCTTAACTGTTTCAGTATGATACTACATAGAAAAGAAAAACCCCTCTCAATGTGTTTAACACATGATGACTTAACTTACATTTCATTTTGTTCTCAATTTGTGTTGTACATGTAAGTATGTAGATGGCCCTCAAAATGTTTACATTCTAGATACATAGCTTAAAGGCCATCAACTATTCATAATGCACGCATCTGTGGCTTGCGCAAAAGAAGGTACATACTAATGATACATGGCAAGTTACTCATCAACTCTGGCTCAAGAGGAAAGGAAATGTTAACCTTTCCTGCTTTTTGCATGGCATTTTGGGGGGGCACGGAAAAGGTCCCACAGAACAAATACATGCGCCGTAAGTGCACCTCTGAAATTATTAAAATATTTTTCATATCAACGCCACTAGTCCTGAATCCAATTCTTGGAATCTTCCACTTGCAAAACACTTTATACAGCCACCCCCTTGGCACAGGTACATGTATTTACATGTACATGTATGTAGATGTACATGCGCAGTGTACCACATCTCTAGATGTTGAACATGCCAAAACCGATACCGGAAAGTATGTTGTTAATACAATGTCAAGTTTATAGCAAGGACAATTTTACTGTAGGTCCCAAGTCTTTGTTTTCCCTTACTGATGATACAAGGTACATGTACATGTGCCTGGTTATATATATGTACCTGTAAGAGGCAATTTGTAAAGAGCCAAAGACGACCTGGCAACAGTGTTCCACCGTACATCTATCACTGACCAGCATTTTGTCAACCTTTAAGTACATTGTTTTACAGCTTCATAACAGTTTCAAAATGATGTCAAAGGCAAAGATCTTTGCTTACTACTTCGTCAACATGTACCTGTAATCAAAGAGCTTGATCAATGTTCAAAGAATGCATACATGTAGAAAGCTTGCTTCTACGGCATCTACCAAATGAAGAACACATGCTCATCCCCAAATGTAAGTGTCCTCCACTTGCTGGGGTTTAGCTCTGCATCTCCATACGTGTATATGGTAGTTTACAACAAGTACACTTGTAAGCTTTCATGTTAGGCCATTAGGTCTATACACTTACAGAGACCTTTTTTACATCATGGTCTTATGTTTTTTGCCTATCAGCAGCTGGCAATATATAGCTGGTTGTCTGTGCAAAAGCAAAAGAAGAATCTACAAAGTTTATCTTAAAAAATTGCATGAAACTACCTGTACATGAAAATACCTAGTAATACATCCTCCTCATTATCATGTACCATACTCTACCAGAGCCTTGGCGACTACTTTCCTCCATTTTGACCTATCTTCTGTTAAGCCTCAAACAGCTGTAGCAGTGAGACCGGTCCATTTCTTGTTGTCCACCCATGATAATCTCTGTCTGCCTCTGGAGTGACTACCATTGGATTTTCCCTCCAATATGGAACATTCCAGAGAGCTCTCGGATCTTAAGACATGGCCAAAGTAGTGTAGTTATAAATACTTGTACTAAATACCGAAAAAAAATCTTTAAGTTATGAGACAGATGGGAATATGTATACATGCATGTACACCTGACACATTTCTACCAAGTCTGGCCACACATGATATGAAGAATAGGCAATATGATAGAGGTCTGCTTACAAGACAAAAGAAAATGGCAGAATGTGTCGAAGTTATTTAAGACCAGCACAGCTGTGCATCAATGGCAACATTAAAATAATGCCGCAGCCTAAAGTTGGCAATTCAGATTCAACTATCTTCACCACTTCCTGCCGGGGACTCCGGAATCGGAGACGTATGGTTTATATGCATGGCCGGGGTCTCCGAACTCGGACAAAGGAAACAGAGCCCTGTAACAAAAGACCGTACTCCGAACAAAGGACCAGGCTGCTGGGCATTACTGACATTTTTCACTCTCAAAAGTGGTGATAATCCAGCCTTGTTTTGAAACCTTATACCAGGGTTTGGGGCATTGAGAGCGAGCGGATTACCACCGGAACAAAAGCGCTCCCCCACCGCAGCGATGAGCCACACAGCACCACTGCACGCTAATCTGGCCCCTACTGAAAAGAGGTCAGCAGTGCACTGAGCCAGGTTTGTGAACAAAATAAAGTTACATAACACCGCACGATCTGGCCTCTTTTTACGAGGCTGCAGGCCTGGCTGAAATACTCAGGCATCAATGAAGGTCACCTGTCAACTTAGAGTAGTGCCTAAAGATTACTTCGTGCGGCTATAAACGACCGTTAAATGAAATGATGAATTTTTGAAGGATTTTAAAAAGGGAAAAAATGATAGTCATGCCGGCCCAGCATCATCAACATTGAAAAATGCCCCGGCATGAAGTGGTTAACATGCTTACGTTACAGCTTTCACCAACGATACGGCAAAAGCCTGTGCGGAAAAAAAAAAAACTATACAAACAAAAGGAATTATTTGTTCGTTTGCTCGTTCAATATGGAAACACAAATCGTCAGCTACTCAACATGTGAAGCCTTCAGCACACATTCAGGCAGTCACATGTTCGTAGCAAAGCTTTCAGCATCTTAGTGACGCACGCATTTTAATTAAAATCTCAAAGCTGAATGGAAGCTCCACTGGGTATACAATGCCGAGTACAAACTGACACCTAACCTGAACATATGTTTACTTTATAAAAACACTACCAATCCTGGGCATATCTGTGTATTGCCCTGATGGGATAAATTAGAAGTGATTGTGGGACTTGTATTTGTGTTCTGACCTTTATATCACTTACTATTCTGCCGACAAACATTGGATGGCTTCGACTGGGAAAAAATATTGCTCAGGCTACAATATCGAGGATAAGTGCAACAGTGAGTGCCACACACTTCTATTCTTAAATCACCCATAGAGCCAACAACCATTTTTTTTTACATCAGGCTGATGATTCCATCCAAGCAGAATTAATACGATCATGCATTTTCATGCATTAATTACTACATGAATGATCTTATTGAATGCTTCAATGTCTGGACGGTTTTTCTCTCAGGTATTGCTCTAAGAACATTGAGTGCCATTTGTTCAGCACTTGTTTTTTTCACATTTCATTAAATTTCTTTGTCAAATATCAAAGCAAATCTTACAGCCCTTTGCCCATGAAACAGTTCAGGTGCTGCTACAAACTATTTACTGGTTAACAACTATGTGTTTCATTAGTTCTTCCTTAAGAGGGAATCATCAACATGTTTAGGCACAGGCAGGCAATATAAAGAATACTACTGTCCTCATTTAAGCACTGCAGTGGCATAATATTCAAGCCATCAAAGTAGCTCTTGCAATAACTGTACAAAATGCCAATTGCCAATGCCAAAATGCCAGGTTTCAGCACATGCAAACTTGATACACGTGTAATCAAAGCATTAATGCATTTGCAATGACACTTCATGCATTCTTTTTTTTCTTTATCACTGATTTCCCCGCCCTCTGGGCTAACAATGGACAAATCTTCTGCAAAGTACAACTTTTCCCCCGAGACTCCTCATGATCCAATCTGCGTTGCAGCATATTCCCAACGGCATTTTAGGTGTGCACATGTGCATACCGTTCAATCTATGAACATGTATTTACCAGATTTACAAGCTACGTTTCAGGACCTTCACATGCAGTTACACGTGTAAATGAAGTCTGTATTGCACCCCCTCAAAAAAAAATTTGACGATTTTAAACAGGAATTAGAGAGTAAAATGATCACATGTAGCTTTTCAATAAGTACTACAGTTATTTTTCATTGTTCATATTCTAGTTTTACTATAATTACATTTTCTAATCCATACTAATATGAGATTCATACAAACACCCCTGTCTTACCGGCATTTTCTATGCCTGTGATCTTTATCTTATGCACGTAAAGATCTAATGGGTAGGTTTGTAAAGAGCATCTTGACATTCCGTATTCCACATTTTTAAAAAAAAGTAAATTGAAAATATTGCTTTCCAAGTCAGTTTCATTCCTTATTTCCAGATCTGCCAGCAGGTGTCCTCTTTGGTCTTAATCCCCATGAACCAATTATTGTAATTTGTAATATCACGGTGCTGCTCATAGAAATTTCATGCTGATGTACAAGTACCATCTGTGAATATGTACGTGTATGTGATAAATGAAAACCTTAGGATTTTTGGTCACCCTACAGGTACCGGTATGCTAAACCTGAAATCTGACATCTCGTGGGAAAGTGACATTTGAATGTCATGAATTAACGTGAAAAAGTCAACTGTGTGCCAGGCACCTCTCCACATGGCCATGATAATGGGAAAAAAGGGAGCTGATTGAATCTTTCTTTAGAGGAAGAAAAGAAAATAAATGGTAACTTTTAAAATGAGAGAGTAATAAGCAAGTACGACTTAATTTGCATTAAACTTCTGTCCATGGCATGTTTCACACAAAGTACATATAATTGTTCATTGACTATACAAAGCCTGCATTTATGCTCACCCCCCAGTACCAAGGCCACATGTTGAGATCATTAAAATCCAGTTACTTCATGCACAGCTTCCTAGCCTGCACCCTGCGGTTATCAAATATCATAAGTACATGTATCATACCATGGACATGAATATATGAAAGGCAAAAGATTCAATGCAGCACTGCAGGGAAGCTTGCAAATGTTCTCTTTCTACTCTGCATGCATACTGTGCACTCTGTAGTGACACATCATGTACACATACTGTACTACAATGTACATGTACATGTAGTTTTAGGTATTTTTTCTCTTGTAACAGAGATGTGAAAATTCCACTGACAAGCGGGGGAGGGGGCCCAGCTAATTTTAGTTTACACCATATATGAACTTGAAGTCAAACCTCTTTTATTCCTCACATATATAGAGGTGGTTTGTTAAGCCAGTGTCTACATACGGTAATGTATGTCTACCATGGACCTATGTGTATGGTGTAAAAGCAATCCTTTATCCATTCTTGATTCAACCCTTTATGAAAAGCCAAACAAACACTGCAAAGAAATTCAATTACATTCTCTCAAACATTGGTGTCAAAATATGAAATCGATTGGGTGTTAATGAAAGCAAACTCCTACCAGCTTCCTTGTAGAGGGTCTAATTTCTAAGGAATAACGCAAACTCGGGAAGAGGATGCCTGTACCATAGATGTACATGTAAGTGCAAGTGAATTGCTGGCATTTTTGCCTGAAATCTCTGGAACCTGAACATGGAAAAGCTTTCATACATACGTACATGGTTCAAATATGTTATCTAAAATAAAACAAAAACAACAACAGGCTTTTACAACAGGACTACTGAACCTGCAATATAAATCACTTCACTGGTTTTTCAATTTAAATTACATTATCTTTCTCAATAACTTGTGCACATCTTTTTCGTTCAAGGATAAATGAAGCCAAAGAATCACAAACGTTACACAGATGTACGGAGGATTAAACCCAAATGGGTCGATGAAGATGTTCCAACTGAGAACTTTGACGATTCTTAAGCAACCAAGAGACTTTAACAAGTCTACTGTAGGTATGGAACCCCAACCGGCAAACTCGCCAGGTAGCCCAATCAATAATCCAAGAATACACACCATCAGTTTAATATGAGGCAGGTCTACTCAGGTGAGTTTTGGGCTTGGCTCATTGGGAAATTCCTGAGATGCTCTGTTTTACCTTGATGGAATAAACACAGCGGGCAGATTTTCCAATTGGAGACTGTGGGAGTGGAATTGCTTTTTGATTTGTGATTATGTCGAGGAATGACAGTCTCTAATTTGTGAGGATTCTGGTGAACACACTTGCATGTATGCACATACTGACATGCTCTGCTTCTGTGGAAAAAAATGAATCCCACATTTGGTGTAGGCAAATGTGCACATTGAGTGTACATGTGCATGTACATGTACAAAGGTATATATGTATGCAGCATATCAGAGATAATTTGTATTTATTCCCACCTGATGAAGAAGTGTCAAACTAAAGAATGAAAAAAATGCTCTGATTACCTGGGCATAAGGTTATTTGGTGCTTTTATTTGTCATTTGATGTGAGTTTTAAAGTTCTAAGTCACTTGCAACCTAGTCTAACTAGTCCTAGGGTTTGGATTACAATCAAAATACAGACACCCAGTCAATATGCTCCTGCAGTAGCATACTGTGCCGATAAGTATCTGAGGGGGTGAGAAGACAAGAACATTTACACTGAGTCAATAGCTCTGCTGTAAGCCGCATATATTCATGATCTTTTGTTGTTGACTTCCAAGACAGATTATGAAAATGTAGACTGGTGGCCCATCAGCTGTCGCTACATGAGCATGGCGGCGGAACCGACTCATTCAATGTGACCTCATTCTGCAGTACATGAACTGGGTCAGAAACACACACTCCGTCTCCAATCGTCCAGCCGACCCTCGTTGATTGCCGCCGCAGCACGTACTTGCCGGTGTTTAACCAGCGCAGCCTCTGGGCAGCAGCTGTGCCGTTCTCCACCAGCCTTTGTGAGGCAGCACAGACCGAGGGGGCAGAATGACGGGAGGGGAGAAATGGATTCTCTCACTCGGCAGACTGATAATGTAAAAGGCTTGACCTGAAAAAGTCTCAGCAATGAAATGCTCTTCCCGATCCTGTGTGCTTGAGGCTTTACCAGCCACTGCTGCTATGCACCGTTACACAGAAACTGAACAAGCCTTTCTCCAGCTCATAAACTTTGACAGCTTTAGAGAATCCTAAATCAACTATTAGTAATCCTGTTTCTTTTCTTTGGAGGAGGGGATGGGGCTGCAATTTGACAACACAAACTTGACTTGTGGCACTGTTCTGCTTGCAATGGTCATGTTGATGTCACTCTGTCAACATGTCCATCACTGTATGAATATCATTCCAAGAGGCATTTGATTAAAATATATCACATGTACATGTACATCAAACTGCACAAGGTTTAAAGAATGTCATGGCAGTTACGTTTCATCAAATGATACATGTATATATACAGTGTGAGTGTATGTTAATACAAACCAAACAATGGGCAATCGTATGACCGTAACAAGGAAGGCTTAATCTTCTCAGTCCTTAATCCGTCGAGAAGATCTCTCAATCCCATGAACCCAACAACGAAAATGACAAAAATAAAAGTGTAATACATTTCTGTTCCCATTTTAATATTTAACTTTCTTCTTTTCATTCTCTTGTCATTCAACCCTACCGGTACAACCACAAGTTGGCAAATATTCCAATTTAATTTATCACTAATAACAATATCATTGGAATCTAACGAGATCCATTTCCGTTCATTAATTATGCAAGGTGGCACAAAGTGCAGCGAGATAATTCATGCACGGTCTCTGCCTTAAGCTTGGGCCAGAAGGCCTGGACTGAGTCTGTAATGGACTCAGTGGATTACAAACCATACAAGCATGACGCAGGGTGTCTAGCAGGTTGTATCATGCGCAAGTGACTTACATGTACTTTGCTGGGGCTTGAGACCACTGTCCACACAATTGAGTAGGAAGTGGCTGCACCTACATGTACATGTACATGTACATGTACATGTACATGTACATGTACTACCATAGACCTGTGTGTGGTTTCAAGCTGGAGCCAAAATTATTTGGACATGGCCCGGTACATACATGTACATGTACAAGGCATGAAAATAACTCAGTTGTTCTTGATCAGGGTTCCAGCTGGCAAATTTCAAGTAGTTGCCAAAGTTCTAGCTACATGTACATGTTCATGTGCAAATTCATGCAGCCACTTGCTTTTTGTGCAGTGTTAACCATAAATTCATTTTTGGGGGGCCAATTGCTCAGGATGATTGCCAAAGTTTGTAAATGTCACTATTTGGTAACAACAGCGATTGGCCACTGGACCTTGCTCAATGCACACACACATTTAGAACTTGATCATCAGACTACTGCATTATCGTTTGGGCCTCAGTGTCTACATCATATGAGCAACCACGCACCCTCTAAACTTTAGCAATTCAAACTGGGTTTTCCCTAGAAGTGTGTACACATACAACAGTGTACATAAAGATAAATATGCACTGGTATGTCTTCAAAGATAGGTTACACCACAGGTAAAATAACAAAGAATGGGGAAGTAGAATAATCCTTGAATATCTTGCTGGAAACTAAATTGTAACAAGCTCAGAAAGTCTGTAGAATAATTGAGATTTTAATGGTCGGCCAACCATCGTTTCAAAATTTTATTTTGTGTTAAATACCATATCTGTTAACGGCTGCCAAGTACATAGAGTCTACACATCGGCAGAAATTCACAGAACACATTGAAAACTGAAACAATAGGAAAATAAGTGAATGGTATATTGAGTAAAGGAGAAAAAAGAATAAGTTTGGAGTTACATTTTATCTACACAAGGGATTTTGTTAACACAAAAATGTTGTGATCTCACAATCAACCCCCAAAGCATATTGTATGTTTCAAACTGTAACACGACCGCTGTTTCCCAGCCACTGCACAGTAATGATGTGCATCCGATTGGGTTGAAGAGGCCAAACCGACCCAAAGTATTAAAGACAAACCGAATCCGAACCGAAACCCATCTGAGCTCTCCAAACCGACCCAACACGACAAGAAATCAGGGAAAAACCTACACAAACCGACAAAAACGTAACTGAACCCGAAAAAATCTGAACGTCTGGTTTGGGTTAAGCATCCTTTATTTCATACAAATTGTATCCAACCCGAACCGACTGAAATGTTGGAAAAATCGATCTGACCCGAAGTCGGTTTCCAGTTGGGTTGGTTTCGGGTTGGTTTGAACAAAGTTACTGCACAGCAAGAGAATATTCGTCAACAAAACTATGATTTCCAGACATTAAATCTTACACGTTTCCAGAAATACATGTAATTAGCACTATGCCCATAATTATTCAGGCAACTGAGAACGGATTTTAGATTTCCATTGACATGTACAAATCAACGCAAAAGAGTGATCATGAAGCATAATTGCACACGCACATGCCCACATTACTCATCCTGTCACCGACGAGTCAACCGAACCGCACCCAGTAACTTCACTGCTCAGTGAAGCTTTTCCATGAATCTACAGTGCTACACAGTCGAAGAGGAATACTACCTCAAGGTAAATTTACTGATTACTCTTGGCCAAGAAAACGGCTCGTTTTTTAAAAGGGCAAGAGCACCTGTCAAGCCTGTTCATCTGCAGATGGACCCTGTGTGTATGTTTTTGCTCACTCACCCTATAGTTCATGGATTTTGTGCAAGATAACTTAGGCCAAAGCAAACAACAGTTGTGCTTACAGTTACCCACCCAAACCTAGCAAATCGTGCTGACCCTAAATCTTTTTATTGAAAAAAAATTACAATTAAAAATACTGTTGCCATCCCTCGTGCTTATTTTTGTAGACAACGCTTTGTAGCTGTTAGATTGTTTACTTTTTATCACTTGAGGCTTTACGTTTTTCTCACGTGCTAATTGGTATCGCGGCAGTCGCAGGTTTGATCTTGATCTGGAGTTTAGGCAAAGCCCACTAAGAGTTTAACATGACATCCTCTGTTGTCCGTTGCTGCCATTCATTTGTGCATTTCATCTGCTTACCGTACGTAACCCATCATTGATATTAAATGCAATGCTTTTAAGCAGTCTAGGGACCAGACTATGTATCGTGCTCGCTCGCAAGTCACGTCATGCACATTGTGCTTGAAGCTCGCACGTTGTGCTTGCACAAGTCATGGCAGTGGAGAGCATGCTGTGGGCCGGGATCAGCATCTGCCTTAGAATTTGGGAAATGCACTCACATTTCAGAAAGTAAAATAATGAGAGTAATTTCTTTGTCTTATATTTCATGTGAATAAAGGCATGTTTTTGCAGATAAAGGCATAAGAGTTATTCCGTACGAGTTATTTAAACCCAGACTGCTTCTCTACAGACTTTTAAGCCACTTGACCATAGATACTGCATTCTAGTTTTTGCTGCTTGTCATATTTGAATCAAAACCTTCCTTATACACATGTAACCAAAATGTTGTCACAAATTATCAAAATCACTTTTTAATTAAAAAAAAATAAAAATTTCCTACCCCAAAACTTTAGAAGAAACAAAAAGGACACTATCCATCGACTCCACCTATTTTTTTCCATGTAGTAGGAAGCACAACTATTATTTTGTTTGACCTTACGAGATTTTCAATTTGAACATTGAAAAGGGCACTGTATTTTTCCATGATTTTTTTCAAAGCAGTCAACTCAAACAAATTAGCTAATCATGTAAATTTAAGGCCCAAAGACAATGAAGTAACCTCCCCTTATGGTCTGATTAAGTCAGGACACTACAAAATCTGTTAAGCCGTTTCCCATTGGACTTTTTCTTCCGCAAGCACGCAGAAACCTACCACGGCATTCCTTCATGTCAATCTACCCCGCATTCCCACATGGACTTTTTTACCGTAACGGAATGTTTATTCACTGTGTTAGGCAACATAACACCAGCTGATTACATTGCAGCATTACATTTGCTATGTACAAGTCATGAAGAAATCGGGGAAATCTGAGCAAAAAAATTGACAAAATCAGACGAATTCAAGCAAATCAGCCACAAGTAAGATGAACCTGTACAGATAAAGCTCCGTACACAATGTGTGCATCCCGTAGCTTTATCCGGGCGCGCTTCACTGTGTGTGCACGGCATGCTGCTGTACTGTACGCACAGAGCTGGAGACTGGGAACCATACAACCATTTTTGCATACCCGTCATCAATCACTTTGTAGCAGTCATCTGGTTCGTAGTTTTAGCGTGGCCGTAGTCAATCTACATGGTACGGGAACTGTTCCTATTGGACTTTTTTGCACCCCTGCTAACTTACTTTGGCTGCGCGGAAATCTTCTGCAACCCTTTTCGGCCTGTTAGTTTTTACATCACGATCGTGGTCAGTTGAAAGGGACGTTAGTTTACTGTGTGTTCCCATTGGATCTAATTTTGTAATTCTACAGGAAAGTCGCAGTAAGTTAACCAGAAAAAGTCCAATGGGAACACAGCTTTAGAGGGCTCAAATCAGCAGACACACAAACCACATAGTGGGAACGTCTGGCATCACTGGACCATGTTACACAGTAATCACGCATGGCTCCAAACCCTCCCTTTTTGGGGGGTGTAGGGCCTAAACATTGGAGGCACACCCTATTGTGGAATGCTCGTCTGAGGACAGAATGCACTAACCGAAAACTAACCTGTCAACGTAGTCGCCCAAGAAGAGGTAGTTACTCTCAGGGGGATAGCCCAGTGTTTCAAAATGCCGGATGAGGTCTGAGAACTGGCCATGGATGTCCCCCACGATGTTGACGGGAGCTTCTAGCTCTAGCAGCATGGGCTCCTCCAGAAACTTCTCCCTGGACAGCTGGCATAGCTGACGGATCTGGTTCTCCGGGAGCTGGACCTGACCAGTTAGAGGAAAAGTTTTGGATGAGTGTCTACTGTAAAGAAAAGTATTTGGAGAGTATCGGAGGATTATATATTCATTTTTCAATTCATTTATTCAGGAGTACAATGTAATAAAATTGAAAGATATTTCTCTCAACTGCACCATCCATAATGGGCTAAACGAATAACAAAAATCAATGTACTAAAATTTCTATTCATTTGTAGTACATTCAACAAATCAAATAGAAGTAAATAAGTTAACTGAAACTAATGATGAAGTTTCATTAGATCTTCAACTGCTACACTTCAATCGGGGAAACACCACATTTAAGGGTGGGAAGTTTACATGTTAAAATGTTTAAATGGAAAAGTTCAAAAGCCGTTTACAGATTTTCCCAAATGACTTCCCCTTTTAGAGAGGTTTGACGTTGTGACTGATGCAATCTACCGTTCATTTTTATTGTAAATGATGCCCTGTCAGCATCTATGTACGTTTTGGGGAAAAAAAGGGGGATTCTAAGACAATAAACATTGCTGGTTTTAAATGCCCCAACAATCTACATTTTTACATAGGTTGTACCATGTGCATTGTTGAACTGTGAAAACACTGAGATAGGGTATAGTGTAGGCAGTGGCGGACTCTGTAAAGTGTTGGTTAAACGTTTAAACTGTATGGGAAAGTTTTTGTAAACATTTTTCAAATTAAACATAAATTCCCACCCTTAATCACATTACAATTGTACTGTATGTTAACTAAGAATATACTCTCAGTAATGAAACATGTAACCTGAGCTCTCCCACATTGGGACTTGCTATGACACAGCTGCCCATACGGAAGCAATGTACATGTATTGTGCAGTGAGGGTTCAGTGTAATTTAGTCTTACTGCAAGTTTACAGAATGAAGGGCCTAGAGTCACCTGCCCTCAGTTTAATATTAATTGGCCCCTCTGAGAACATACTGTGATCCAGGGACATTTGTTATGTTTGAACATGTGGAAAACATCCTTCATCCAGCATTAGACAAGCACTGGATGGATTCTTGAGATTCACCAAACCTACATGTAGAAGTGTCATGGACCTGCCACGACAGGAGACGAACAGCAACTGCCTCTACAGGAGATGGCACAGCAATTGGGAGGTTCCTGTTTAAGTGGTGCTTGATCAGCTGAAAAATTAAGCACTACTGATTTTCATTCTATGACAACGCTTGGAATCCTACACACAGGATTTCATAAAAGAGGGAACAGATTTTGGCAGTTTACATAATGAAGTGATGATGTACAATGTACATTTCTATGTACATGATGTGCACAAACATTACAGAAAATTTACATAATTTAGGTGACACCTAAATGACGTTTTTCAGTTAAACCAGACGCCATGTAAATGTGATTGGGCAGTCCAGCTCATGAACGTACATGAGGGATTTGATCGCTTTTTGATCACTGCTGGAAATTTGTGTGGGCTACATGTACATGCGTACAATGTACATGAATGCAAGCTTCGCAATCGCTGTTGTACAGTGTACATAAACCAACTCAGTTTTTCTAACATCTCTCTGTAATATGGCCATTTCACAATTGTGCGCCACCAAGAGTTAGCAACACGTTGGCCAATCACAATGTGCGAAATTTGTCGACCCAATGCGTGTTTGGAAAGGGTCGACAAATTTTGCGCGTTATGATTGGCCAACGTGTTGCAAACTCTTGGTGGCGCACTATTGTGAATCGCCCGTATTGTAAGACATTAGGTTGGCTTCTTTTCACCCAGACCATTGCAATACATGCAAAGTCGACAATCTAAATTGTTACATACATGTATCTGTGGAAATTCCAGAGTGGTGTACCCCTTTAGTGATGTTACGCCCCAACTATAGCATCAGTCCCAACTATAGTTGGGCCCTCCCCAACTAGAGTGCTACAGCTGGGCGGGCCCAACTACATACAGCAGAGTGGTCCTGTGTGCATGATGTGCCCAGCATGTGCCAAAGTCATATTGTTTACAAATGAAGTGCCACATTTTAGATGAATTGTGTCAATTGTGAGACACATTGACTTGGATAATGTTGAGACATTTCCCACAGACATTGGTCAACAATAGTTAGGCTAGCCCAACTGCAGCACTACAGTTGGGACTGCCCCGACTATAGTTGGGACTTATGCTATAGTTGGGACTTATGCTATAGTTGGGGCCTAACAGAGATGATGACAAATGTCTATAGGAACAGTTGAACAAATCATGGAACATCAAAACAAAGATCTGGGTCATAAATTAAAGACAGGTACCTTCCTGAAGTTCTAATACTGCCAAAAAAATGGGAGAGTTACATTCCGAATTTGTATAAACACTTTAACGGCAACATTTTCAAAGCATTTTCAAAAACTGAAAACTTTTTGTTTTTAAGATTCATCACGTCTGGAAAATATCTTGGCTATAATTAAAATAATGGGGCCTAAGAAATGCATGAAGAAAAACGTGATGTAGGGATACACCATTCCTTCCAAAAACAAATTTGAACAAATTTGGGTGCCTTTTCTTTTGGTTTCACAACCATTCAGACTCATTTTTTGGGTACATAATATACTCTGTATGCAACATCAATAAACTGCTCTAATCCCTTGCAAGTTTAGGTGAAAAAATTATAAAAGCACAAATAGGCCAACAGGAATTATCAATTAAGCCAACGAAGTAGGCAATACATTTCCCATGACAAGTTGAAGTTGTTAAAAGGTTTACATTCATGATATTAATTAGGGAAATGCATGTTAGGCCTAACAGATAGCCCAGGTTGAACAACAAAATGTAGATGACGTCCAACCTGGGCTTTTATCTGTTAACATGATTTTCCATAATTTGCAATGCAAAGTAGATGACGTCCACTGGGCTGGTTAACAGACTTTGGTGCTAGACAAATTAGTTTGTGCATCCTATCAGTTAGTTATTCTAATTTAAATCTCTTTTTTTTTATCTTACCTGCTTTCCTGTGGTTTGTAGAAGCTGCTCAATAACTCGGTCTAGATTCAAGTCAGATTTATGCATTGTTTTATGTTGTGTCTAACCGAATTTGACACGAGTCAAATGACCTGGTGACAGATATCAATTCAAAGCAAACTTGACTGGATTAAGTTTCTCGAAGGAAACAAATCTTGTTCTCCAGTGGACACGATTCAGGATACATGGTCAACATTTGCCCAGGCAGAATATGAAAAGTTGCACTTCAGTTTTGTCGAGCCAAGTGCAGATGGACAAAAAAGCTAGCTGAGTGCAGAGTGCAATCATGAAATGTACAGAACAACCGATCTGGGCCCACATCCGTGTAGGCCTACATGTACATGTACATATCCAGTGCAGAGGCGCTGTGATTGTGTGAATACATGTACAGTTCATATGTGCTGTACGTTGACACGACAGATGAATAGGCTGGCGACACTGCCGTAGCAACCAAAAACCACATCAATGCCACCTAAAATAGCTCGCGACAGCTAGCCATTCCAACACCGAAGAATCCCTACGGCTTTACTTTCCAAGATAGCTGATTGTTGTCGTGCACATCTCCTCCAGAATGGACAAATTTCGCGCTCACATTTTTGCAAGCGGTCCAACAGCTGCCTCCTACATGTACATGTACACGATACGATGGTCTTAGCTTTTCGGGATTAAATTTATGGACGTGCACATGTACTGTACATGTACAAGACATACGTCCATATGTACATGTACATTTGCGCGTCCGTGGATTTGCATAGAGCGCCACGCCACCGCAACGTATTAAGTTTTAAGGCATAATATTTTCATTGGTCCCCGCCCCTTCCGACCATGGCTCATTATTATGGCAGACGGCAATCGCGCGACTCGACTGTGCGGCGTTAAGCCAGCTGTGCGGAGGGGTGGGGTGGGGAGGGCGCCTCCCCTGAAAAAAAAATCACAAAAATGGGGAATAGAAGCAAACCTTCAAGAGCATAACCATCACCAATCTGCTTTAGAAATCCCCCTTCCACTTAAAATGCTTTCTCGATTTTCTGGTGCGTGGCAAGTCCTTTACCACCTTGGAAAAACTCTGGAGATGCCAATAAATTGGAGCTGGCTCGAGATGGGAAAAGTGTACAAATTTGACCCTTTATTGTCTAGACTTTGTACTTGATGACTATATGATGATTTAAAACCAAATTCTAACAAACCAAGTTGCGAATCAGTGTCCCTCCCAGCACTGCAGCAGCCAACAGTTTTTTGGAGAGACGGATAGGTGAGGTTGGTTAGAGGCGGGGACGTTGCTGGAGACATACTCAGTGTGAATATCCCAGGATTTATAAGCCAAATTTTTAAACAGAATTTTTTTTTGAAATGAATATTCGGTTCCAAAACAAGCGTTGCATCCTTCCAATTATTCTTTGATAAAAATGGGTTTTCAAGCTCACGGATGATGAAAAAAATTGAACGGGCAGGGGTGCTGATGACTGGAAGACTGACGGGGGGGCAAACTCATAGGCCTGTGTTCAACAGCGACTCTACATGAATAGGTAAAGCATAATACAACTAACAGAAAATTAGAACCGAAAGGCCCATATATTTATTGCTGATGCTGTGCGGTCATGGACAAGATATAGTGTTTCTCAGTAAAGAAAATAAGTCAGCGCCAACTTTTAGAATGCTTTTGCCAATATAATTTCAATCAGACTCACTACAATCCACAAATTTCCCAATGAACTTTAAAATTATTAGTAACACAAAATTGTGTTAAATTCCAACAGAATGAGGAGAAGAGAAGGTTGCATACAAAATATTACTACGGCAGATAAATATATTAATGTACACGAATATGATAATTTACACAAGGTCACAAAGTACTGATTGAAATTGAGCATAAAGTACCAAATTATGCAGAATTTTAAAAACAAAATTGTCGAAATTGTTATAAATTGGATCACATCACATTACCAGTCCACATATTGTTTTATACTAATGCAACTGAATTCAAACTGGACTGGCCAACTTGTACACTTGTATACCCTTGCACTACATGTTTATGCATCAAGCCCCCAAACCAAATAGCAAATGTCCGCCTGGATGAGCACAAATCTCAAGTACCACTGATTTGCAAGGATCACACTTTGAGTACAAATATGCAGCTGTGTGCCTAGGGGGAGGCGTGGGGGTGCACCCCCCATGAAAAAGCATCACCTCCGCCCCCACTTGCATTCCAGAAACAGTACCCATGCACATCCTGATGTGATCACGATTAGGCAGTTACACAAAACTTCATAAGTACTGAGGATTACATTTTAAAATTACAGCCAAATTCTGAGTTTTTTTTTTTAAATAACTCCAGGATGGATGTAGTACTTCTTAAAATTGGATACCTCTGGTATTGTTGGTCACCCACTTTGGAGAAAGCAGGGACCAGAAGGGCAGACACTTGTCAGTTAATCTCCGTTCCCTCATCAATTCTGCAGAAAGCATTTGTGATGGAGCTCCTCATATTTTTCAAAAATGTCATAAATCCTGTAAGAGATGAGATACTACATTCAAAGAGATCTTAGCCGAACATTAACTTCAGAAAAAACCGTTTACAAAAACTGTCTCAAATCCAGATCAAATTTGTTGACATAATTACATCTGTGTTTGGTAAGGGACTTCTCAAATTATATGTCCAATATGAAAAAGTACAAATTGATGAAATGGGCCACCATCAATCCGTCAAAGTCACCTGTTCCTCCAGTTCCCAATGCAGCCTGGTGAGAAAAGTTTTGATTGATGTCCTTCTGATGTGACGGAATAATGACATATCTGCAAAGGCAAAGAAAATCATATTTAGAGGTGAAGGGGGGTTATCAATATGGCCTCTCAATGCAAACAAAGAGTATCGAGTATCCTTTCAAGGTAACTTCGAACACATTTTTATGAATAAGTCAGAGAAGAAGGTACCCAAAAATTGGTAACTTTAACATTTGGTCGATCTACTTTTGGGTTTGGGAGTTAGGTAGGCTTTAATCCGAAGTTAGGAAAACTCATCATGCTCTGGACTAAGATCACAAACACATTCACAGTGGACCCCAGTAAATCCGCCTGAGTTGAAGTGCACCCCCAAGCGGCAAAAGAAAGACAGATGGTCGTAAGTTTTCCACGCAGGTTCTTGTTCTTGTACACAAAGACCATACATGCTGGAATAAATTAGTTACGTGTACTCAGCGTGCGCATCAGATGCGTATATACATGTACTTGCGCGCCTCATGGCACGCCTATGCTGTGAGTACCAAAAAACACGCCCTCTCTTGTTCTGCTCAGAGCGGATAGCAGCAGAACTGTACCAATGGTGCTTGTGTGCCTGAGGCAAATTTCACAGAGCTGCTTAAGCACAGAATTTGCTCAAGCACGAAAAACCTTGCTTAATAAATAAATGTTACTAGCTCAAACTCCATGTGATTGTCATGCTAACCAAAAGACTGGCAAATACCATTCCAAAGCAAAATACATCATACAAGAAGTTTTGGCTGGTAACCTAATTTGTCAAGCAAGGTTTTTTTCACGCTTAAACAGTTTTTGCTTAAAAAGCACTATGAAATTGGCCCAAGGATTATTTCACAAGGAATCACCCCTAAGCAAAAGAGGCAGGGTTTTTAGGCTGTAAAACTGGTCTTGAGAAATGCAAGATCAACTGGGCCAAATTTTAAACAACTTGATGCCCCTCAAGTCTAGATTTTTGTGAGTACCGTTCTACACAATATCTTACTTGTATTTCTTACTGTGTTCTTACACTGGCTGCTGAACACTCACTGAGACTGTGCTTCAGGAGTACAGTCTGTGTACAACAGCAGGGTCAGGACAGCCAACCGCCAAATGGATGTTCAACATACTGAACTTACAAACCAACAAAGTGTGAGGACGCATAGACACATCACCCGCTGCTAAATATATAAACTGGCAAAATGTGCTAACAAATCCTCCATGATACCATCATGGAAAAGTTGTTGCAGGTTTGCATATTCTCTGGTGAAATATGGATAAAAGGGTACCGGACTATGTGAAATTTCATTTTGTGCCAATAACTCTAACATGGTTCAGTGTGGGCTAAAGATGCTATAAAAGTTACCGATTTCTTATGGCCTGTTCATACTTCAGGCAAATATGAAAGCAAACCAAATTTGTTGTCTCAAAAGATTTGCAGCAAAATTTGCTCGAGTTGAAGCGTATTCATTTTTTTCTTTTTACGTGCTCAAGAGTTTTATCCAACATGCCAACTTCATGTTCCTGCTTGCTTTGGCACCAAGAATGAACTGGCCTTCATTCAAATGTCTTACTCTGTTACTATCTGAATGTGATAGGAACGGAAGTCAGTAACTGCCTGGAGACAAGCATTGTAGACTCGGAGCGCTCTGGAATTCTTGGAAAAAGTTGCTGCAAAATATAAGAAAATATAAATATTGTGTCAAGGGTAATAACATCAACTGAATTTTTCAAGATGTACTTTGTATTTGGGAGATGTTAATTTTAATTACAGGTTTGCAGTATATATGTCGGGTAAAGGTAAAACCCGTAATTCAAGTTAACATCAACTGAAATAACAAAGTCAAAACTTAAGTATTTATACATCATCTCAGGAATGTTGGGCAAAGAAAGTGAACAGGATTAGAACTCAGACAAACCATTGCACTGCTCAAACAAATGACCTTTTCACATTTATTTTCCTTATCAAATTCTGTGTCTACAACTTTATGTTTTACTTACCAAAGTGTCGTATGGAGGGCCCATCAGCCAATGCCTTGACGAACTCACGGTGCTGTGGCAACATTTGCTTCTGAAAATTGTTGCAGGCATTTTCTTTTCAAGAAACAAAAACAGCCAACCCCCCGAAAACGGAAAAATACGAACGAAACTTAAAAGGAATACTATTTAGATACAGTACATTTCAAGATCGAGGCCCCGATCACAAATCTTTGCCAAGGGAGCTACAATATGGAGCAGGTTAAAAAGAAAACATCAGAAAATATTCTCAGCCTCCAACACTTGTAAATATATTTGCAGTATCATGAATACAGGTTCAGATCTGTTGAGCTATCACTTCCAGGCTACATACACGAATTTCAATCAACTGGGAACCTCCAGAGGTTATATACAACTATAAATAAGTTCAGAAGTGAAAATACTAAAGTACTGAATTAATCAACCCACTTTTCACCTTACGAGAAAATCAATTAAAAGACATTGAGCTCATTCCCGAGAGTACAAAACAATTTCAAAAGAACTGAAACCATTGTGAGAATTACAAATTAGGTTAAGTTAGGTTTTATCCATTTTTGGCACATCAGGCTTTTATCTAACCTCAATAGATGACTGATCAACACTCCATCCCAGTAAAACCACACTAATCGTATGCTTTATGTGTTCAATGGCATAAACTGCTTACTTTCTTCTGGCTGATGGATGATACCTAATCCTGCATCAAGAGAGGGGAGTGTTACACTCTGAGCAGCACTTCCGCCACCGTACTAAGCAGGAAATAGGGGTTTTATGATCAATGTTGAAAGCAAGCCAATGAATATTTCCAGCGACACATAATTTCTCTAGAAATGACCAGAAGATTCCATTCAGTTTTGTATTAACATGGAGAAAACCTAGCCCAAACCTAAAAAGTCAAAAATCACAAGCTGCACTCTGATTGGTTTAAAATGTGGTTTTTGTGCATTCTTCTCAGGGACAAAAGAAAGATTGGATAAAGTGCCTTGCTCAAGAACACAGCATACCGATGATGTGCATTGCAAACTCTGAATCAAAAGACAAGATGGAAAATAAATGTTTTGATGTAAAAAGTAAATACAATCACGCATGGCATGCAAGCAGCTGAATACATGCAGATGTTCATGTGTTAGAACCTATAATGGAAGAGAATTTAAATAACAGTGAATGGTGCGGGGATGTGAGTGGCCACTCAAAATTAAAGCTGAAACAGCTAACAAAAAGTTGAAATGTAAAAAGTTCCCATACTTTTGTACTGACCAGGTGTACAAAAGAAATGACATTTAGGGTCAACATCCAAACAAAAAAATTGAAATCACTTAAAAAGCTGAATTTTCACACCCCTGAAGGTGAAAAAGAATGCAAGTTGGTTTTTTCCTGTTAAAGAGGAAAGACATAGTTTGGAATTTGGAAAAAGAAAGCAAGGAAAGAGTTTTTGCAGACTGGACATTATGAAATGTGACTGTCTTTGTCATCCAGAAGTTACTCCAGCCAAACTTCTGAAAGTTCTGAATATGTGCATTGATTAGTTGTTTCAACCCCTCAGATTTTAATGGAATGTTCCCCCCCTCCAATTTAAGTTGACCGGGCTAGGAGTCTTCTTCAGGAACTTTCTCATTGCAGCAAACACCCCTCCAGTTCGAGTCCTTCCATGCAAGTCTTTTGTATAGTGTAACTAGTTTTCTTTCACTGATAGAGAAGTGTTGTTTAGAGTTGAATTAGAGATGAGAGTCCACTAGGAAGTATTTTGTTTACCTTTTCTGACAAGTTGGTTAAATGTTCACTCCAGATGTGTTGAACAATAAACCAGCATTGAAGGTGAACCTGCGTCCGTGTCTCTTTCGTAAATTAGGTTAGCCAGGTTCTGGAAAAAAGCTGCTTCTTTTATGATTCAAAAATTAGCTCGAGCTTATTGGAGTAAAGTGTGAAATGAAAGTGATGTGGAAAGTACCACAGCTAGGCTGAGAGTCAGAATACCAGATGATTCTGCTATGTAAGCATGATATTTGAGTTGCTCCCATAAAGTGTTTTCTCTTTGGCCACAAGACACAATTTGGAGGCAATTTTGCCAAGTAGGTCCAAATTCAGGTGTCTCATGCAACAACTAACCTGCCAGGGTTAGAACAGAACCGAGGAAAACCCATGCAGCCTGTCAGATTTTGTTGTCAAGGTCAGCAGTGGAGCAGAACTGAACCACCTCAAGTACTTTCACTGAAAAAACTTGTAAGTGTAAATATCCTATTTTTCTGGCTGGTTGTTCTATAAAGTTTGTTTATGTTTTGATAAGATGAAGTTCCTTTCCTTCACTGAAAATAGAACTTGTAGATGTGATGTAATTTAATTTTATTTGATTGTACTGTCATATTTGTCAAGGTTGAAGGATTCAGCTGTGTAATTTTCCAAAAGCTATTAGTTTTGAAGTTTAAATTATAGTCAGGAACTTACTTTTTCTTTCCAAATTAGAAACGTAGTACTTGTAAGGTTTGCCATTTCTTTAAATTTAAATGGTCAGTGGTCACTTTTGATGTCAACCACACTACCCTTGCTACCTGTGCTGCCCGGTGTCACAAACTGATCTGGACGACAGAAACCCTACAAATACCCGAGTGTAGTGCTGAGAATTGAGCGAATAGAGTTGACACACTGTGGGAGCCGGAACTTAATTATAAGGGATGTGTACACTGAAAACTACATGTATTTCCCAATGAGAAAGAACTAAACCTATTTTGCATTTTCATGACAAATAACTCTAATCTTCTGTGATTGTAAGGAACCTGAAATGATTTGTACAGGGTCAAATTGATTTTGTTTTTCACTGATTGAATTTGAAGTTGATTTTTTTTGGGAGTACATAACTTACTCCATTTATTTGTAAATAAAGCAGTTGTAAGCCAGAAGGGAAGAACACTTTTAAACTGAGAAGTTTCCACCTCATCCTTTTGGCAGTTACATTCTTACAACGGTGCTCCTGTTTGGGTCACTTTTCAGGAAGACGCTTGTAACCTCAACTTCCTGTTTATAAATTCTCCAGCCTAAATGCTTTAAAGCAATTTGGAGCCTTAAAATGCTCCAAATATTGCCCTGAGAAAAAAAAAAACGTTTCTGTGGTACTTACACACAGTGGGTCTGGACTGACCCCTTCGTAGATCAGCCCTTTCCAACCCTTAGCCTTAAATGCAGGGCTATCCCACCTAAATCAAAATAAAAAGTAAAGCTGTTATTATTTATCAGGTGGGCCACATACCAGTCAAATAGTAATATAGATTTGCCAGGGATTCATGTTTGCCAGTAAAACACTGTTCAATTCGCACGAACATGATTTCCTCGCCTGCTATAGGCTGTACAGGTCAAGACCAGTCAACATGGTCAAGACCTTATAACAGTGCTTCTGTCAACATAGTGCCGGGATTTAGACGATCCAGGCTGATTATTCAGTACATAAAGTGAGGTATACGCCTACCTGCTTAAAAGTAACTACAAGTCAGTTGGAGAGACTCAACTTTATCTTACCCAGCAAAATAAGGACGTATGACATTATAGAATACCCATGGGCGACACCTTTCTGCAATGGAACAACGAACACAAATCACACAACACAAGCAAGTAGTTCTACCACCCTAAATTTGAGAGCTTAATGAATTCAGGCCATTGGGGCTATCGCCATGATCACCGCAAGCCTCCAAACAATGTGAACACCTGGCACAGCAGGTCAGAAGACAATCACTCTAGAATATGCTATCCTATGAGTGCTGAGCGGAACATGAAATATTTTAGTGTGCAGCTGTGCTCTGTGACGTGGTGCATGTGAGATACACTACATTGAACAATTATTGACTGCCGTGAAGTGGGGCATACAAATACAAAATGGTTTGCGGCGAAACACTAAAAACCATTTATGTACCCTGAGCCCCTAGGCTGAGGTGATCGACCCAATCATCCAACACCGAAGGATCATTAGTTTTCATTACACAGTACCTGCATAAATCTCCACCATCTGAATCGTGGAACATTGATGGATCACATGTCACTGAATTATTCGTTCTATTCAATGGGTACCACTGACTCAACCTTCGTTTCACTTGCCTGGTTTGCGCTCCCATGTCATCTATTTTATTCACGGTAAGAAGAGGAAAATGTCAAAAATGTTGGGACGGCACCCTGTCTAAAATTGAAACTACCAGTGGGTGGTGCTTCAGAAATGAATCTGTTTCACAAAATAACGGACGTAACAAGCGAGGACTGTTTTTTTCTCCGAACAGATTTTTGCAGGTATTGTATAAAAAAAGATTCATATTCATACGTTGGTAAGAATAATTTCATTCCGGTGAAATGTTGCATCAGCCATGGCCTATTCCACTCGGCTTCATCTGTCACCTCATGAAATTATAAAATAAACATTCATTTATTATTTCCCTCCAAACCGCATAGTATTTATTTTACTACACTTCATAAATACTCATCAAACAGCTGCGGCTATAATTTTTACATAGCGACCCCCCCCTGGCGAAAACCGTAGATATCTATGGCGGAAACTGAAGTTTGTCAACCAGGTACATGCACGCACCAAGCGCACGAGCAAAGAAATGCACTCGAGACGGGAGGACGTTCATGAGAGCGTCATGCACGCGCAAGCGGTGTGTGCCCACCATGATAGAGATCATAAGTACAGCGGGCCTACATGTACTTATGGCAGCGTACAGGTAATCGAACACAACGTCGCCCTTGTGCCAGAGGTGCACCTCTTATCGGCGAAAGACAGGCAGGTGGTTACAAAAGGGTTTTGTACGCGTTCTACGCGTACGCAAAGACCATACAGTTCATGCCAGAATTACTCAGCTTGCTCCGCGTCAAACGCGCATATAATTGCGCGCCTCATGGCGCGCCTATGCGGTGGGTGCCAAAAAACGCCCTCTTTTGTTCTGCTCGGAGCGGATAAGCCTGTCACCTCTAGCTTTACTTTATGATCTCTATAATGGTTCCCACCTTCACCCTCTCTGGGTTTTTTTCCACTCGGAGCGGATACAATAGGACAGGTGCAGCCGCCACCCGAGATCATTTTTACACGTTCTCCGGCGCAAAGTGGTCGAAGTCTGTTTCAGGTATGTTGTTTTAGACTTAAATGATCATGACGTACCTCTCATTCTACTCAGAGAGACTTTCATTCTCCTGACAGCTTTTTCGACCTTTTCCAGGGCTGCTATGTAGGCGTTTACATCTAGACCTTTAACTGCCTGTCAATCGAGACATAAGTGAGAACGACTTTCCAATGGGTGTGTATGAGACAATGAAGTGATTTAACTAATCCTCTTTTTCTCTAAATATTCAGAGGAGATGCCAAATGTGAATGTCATTTCTTAACTTATGTAAATTCTTTACTTCTTGACTCATTTCAATCCCCCTACCTGCTGAGCTTCAACGATGCCGCACAATGCAGGACCACAATCCATCTCTGTCTGAGCATTCACCATAAAGAACCACACCTGATCATCTCCACCAACAAAGTTGACAATGGGCTTGAAATTACTGAAATCAAGGAGGGTCAGTTTATGTAATAACAATTTAATAAGCACCCATGTATACGGTGGTTGAGAGGTTTCGTCTGCCCTGGTAAGCTGGAAGTCGCAGGGTCGAGTCCCACCCGAGTAAGCTTGTGAATGATTAGTGTTGATTAATATATACAATTAATATATACGATTTACTTCGATGTAAGGGCAATACCCGTACTTAAATCAAACAACCATTTCTGACATTTATTTTGGAAGTAAAAATGAAAATTACTTTTGGGTACATTGCTCAGGTGTGTCTCTAAAAACCACAAGTTAAAAGACCTATGGACGCAAAGACGCACCCGGCACAAACTTTATTAAGTCAAAAGTCGAAAAGCAAGACAAAAGTCAATTAAACGTTTGCCAATCCACATTCCATGAGATCCACCCACGACAGCAAATTTAACAGGTCGGATACACGTCGGAACTGTCAATGAAAGCACCCCCTCAAAAAAAGACAAAAAGAAGTTGGAAGAATTATCGTTAGATAAAGTTTTTAAAGAATGCAGGTTTTTCGAATGACAAAAGAAAAACCAGCAGGAAGGTCAGAGATCACAGTCACGTCACGAGTAGATATGGGAAGCCACACTGTGCATACTGCACTCCGGAGCTTCAGGTGAGCTAGGCTCTACCAGACACAGATACCTGACGTGTATCGCTAAAGAATGGGAAAAGTACATCATTTTAGTTTACCCTCGGTCAACTGTGTTTTATTTACTTGTTTAATTGTATGGCGCTGCTCAACAAGTGAGTCAGGACTTGTCCTGGAAGAGTTGTTCACGTTGTTGAGAGATCGCCAGGCCCCCCACTTTTTGCAGGTCCTATAATTGCGTGGGGCTCAATTGATCGAGCTATTAATGGCTGATGCCTGATGGTCCTTCCAAAATCGTTCCTCCGCCGGTGGTCTTGATAACTCTTAGTTTTATTACTTCCTTGACATCAGTACTATAGTGAGCTCAGTCGTTGCAGCCGCCTCATGCAGCTGTCGGCTCTCTCCACCACCAAACCCAAAGTCTCCAACTTCACAACCAGAGCCTCCCAAAGCTTGGTACTATGTATCAAAGAGAGGATCCAAAATAATCCGGAGCTAGTCGGTGTGTTGGTTGCACCGTCGCGTCGGGCATCATAGGAAGTGTACATTGCTGCGAGTAAGTCGAGGGGCGTGGGTTGGTTGGCCAAATTCCTTCCTCCGTGGTTGGCCGAATACGTTGGACTTGTGTTTGCCCATTTGCAAAAACACTTGTTCCTTGTATTACGCAACAGGAGCATACTCCTGTGGAGGTTTCTGCACAGTAGAGAAAGATGATGACGAAGGCGTTTTGTGTTTTGTTTTAACGTCGTAAACAATTCCGCGGCAGTACTTTGAAGGCCAAAAGCCCATTCCTGCTATAGCCAAGGCCCCGATTGTCGGAGAAAATTTTTCATCGGAGTTAACTTATAGTCTTATATCATCTGTTGAGGCGTTTGAGTTGCAGGTGTTAGTCTGTTGTTTAGATTGGTCAGGTTGTAAAACGGCTTTGTAAACTTCACGATGCTCGGGGTGCTGGGAGTGTGTCAGAGGTGTGAGGATTGGAGGGGTTGAGCTGGAGTAGTGGTAAGCGGACAAAGTCATCATCCTGGACTGGTTGCAGCTGAGCGTTCAAGCCTGGATTCAAACTCACCTTGGATGGCACTCTTCAGGTTGTTGTACCCGTCATAGATATTCAGCTGGCCTCCAATTCATCTCCAAGGAAATATGATATAACCTGAACTAAAACTAAACCCAAATGCCATTGATTGGGTTACATTTGTTACACCCCTTGACGATAGTATTCGAAACCCACTAAATCTAAATCGAAGAGCAAATGACGTGATTAAGGCGCATGAAGATGATGGAAAAGAAGTTAAAGAAACAGTAGAATGGCAAGACACGATTTTACGTGATAATTTTAGATATAGATTTAGGGCGAGCTAGCCGACAAACAGGAAGCCATCATGTCGACCTGCTCTTTGCTTTTACTGCAGGACAACGCTAATTACATCACAAACGGTGTGGAAATATCTGGTGGTTTTGTAGAAAGAGGAATCAATGAAAATAATTGAGATGACAAGAAAACGTTCAGAAATGCATAATCAGAGCCGAGAGGACGTCTTCCATAGCATTACCAGTAATAATAATAGGTACCCGGTGTAGATCATGGATGGTCTCCATCCAGCAGGTATGTCGACCGATCTCTTGGCAGATCAAAACCTATCGTCGTACTACCCATATTTCATAATTGTTTTAATTGACTCTATATACACGATACCAGGTGTATTTTTTTCGAGTGCACCTGCATTTGAAGAAGGTGACGACGATGGTAACAGACCCAAACGTCAAATTGCGTTTAAATTGAGAAGTCTACAGATTCCTGAATTTAGCCAATGGAAGACGGAATTCATCTACAAAGGAACTGTCGCTATGAAGCCTTGTAAGGTTGTGCAATTAAACAAAAGTCACAATTTCCATGACGGTCAGTCCTTGGACGTCTCACACAGTGTGTTCACTAACCCTAACAAGATTCAAGTGCTGAGACCGGACGATTCTACGTTCCTGCAGCCAAGTCCTTACCTACCGAAAATTCGCAAATGGCAAGATGGACAAACTGACCTTTTCGATCAGCGGCGAGCAAGCACCAAAGTTTCAACAATCCGCCCCGAGTTGAAGTGCACCCTCACAGGCGAAAGAAAGACAGACTTGTACGAAGCTTTCCAACCGGGTTCTTGCACGCGTTCCCCTATTTGGCGTGCACGCGAAGACCATACATTCCAGAATAAATTCGTGGCGCGTACTTAGCTTGCATGCCCCGCGTCAATTAAACGTGTATAAGCTTGCGCGCCCATGCGGTGAGTTCACGCTCTCTTTTCTTCCCGCTCGAAGCGGATACACGCGCAGGGGTAAGGATAGACGTGTGTATATCTAAAAGAATCCAGAGAAAGGTACCACGCCTGTCTGAACCACCTGTCTGTTATTTTTTATTCCTCCACGATTTAAAAATACTTACTCTACAACCATGAGACCATCCGGGTCAACAAGCATCCAATTTTCCAGTATTGAATTGAAGTGACAGCAGCTTGGCGTGATACCAAGAAGTTTGGAGATCTCCCAGTATGGTACTGCTAGGTTCTTCGGAAGAGACTGTGAATAAAATATTTAAAAATGGCAAAAACAAAGCATGAACTCTCTGCATTGGAGCATAAGTAGACTGTTATCCCTCAGCTGTCTCGAGTTTCTTGTAACTTTAAACCTAACAAAAAGCCTGGGGCGGAATTTACCCCCCCCCCACATTTTTCCGATATCGCTAGTAGTAAAGGTAGTTAGTATAGACCAGTTTGAACCCTGATGCTTGACCGACTTCCGGTCTAATATAGACCAGTTTGACCTTGACTTCCGGTAACGAGTAAGAAGGTAAGGGATCACGACTTCCGGGTTACTAGGTAGGTAAGGGTTCACGACTTCCGGGTTTGGAAAGGTTAGTGGGTGAGCGACGAAAATGTCAAAGGTGTGTGTCTAATTAGATACGAAGAGTTGAGCCGCACGCTCTTTTTCATTTGCACAGTCAAGTCCGAGCAGGTCCAATTTGAAGCGCGCGTTAAAATTGTGTAACAAGCGATATGACCCAAAATAGTTTAGAAAAACTAAAAGAGAGATAAAAAGAATTAAAGTCTAAAGTGCGTTGGTCGCGAAACACCACGTCGTGAAGGAACTCCTTAATGGCGGTGCCCATCTGTTGACCTTTTTGAGAGTACACGTGTTCTGCACGATTCTTTCACTAAGCTTTGTGAAGTGATTTACGCGCTTCAATTTCAGTGAGAACACTACAAGGATTTGTTTTTTAGTTGTTAGAGTTCTTGACAGTTTTTCCCCTGTTTCGGCCGCTGAAATCACAAAGCAAAATGTCCAGAAACGGAGATCGCGCTTACGAAGACGAGGATCTGTTTGTTTCTCCCGACCCTACCGAAAGTCAACTCGATGAGATACAAGCCATTGCAGATCGTCATCTCGAACACGGCGACGATGGTTACAACGAGGATCTGCTCCTTTCTCCGGATCCCACAGTAAGTCAGCTGGACGAAATTCAGGCCATCGCCGATCGATGCCTGGGCTATGCACCCCATGATTTAAAAGCTGACGCGGAGGACGATACAGGAGAGGAAGAAGGGATCGAAGTAAGTAAATCATGGCGAATTGTCTACGGTTTAGACGACTACTTCGTGTTGGCGTTGTTATTTTTAATGATAGTAACTGTAATAGCCTCCAGGCAGTGCTTACGAGAACCAATATATTACATTTTGGAACTCACAATTATTTTTGGAAAATGAATTTTTCGGTATTTATTTCTCTCGTACAGAAATCTTGGCAAAGTGGTAGAGGACAATCCTCATTGAATGAAAGAGGGCAGAAAGAAGAGGAAGAGGAGGTAGCGGTAAGTGGAGGTAGATCTCTGAATGCGAGCAATAAGCGGAGTCCCGTGTTCTTACCTCACGGCCGGGACGAAGATGACGGTCCTCCAACTAAAGTTGCCCGCCAGTTTTTCTCTGCATGAATTTCCCCGGGCGCATGCAAACGACGATGCAGGCCCCGGACCGTCGTCCACTGGGTCGTCAAAGAAATTGAAAGGGGGTCCGAGCGAGCTGTACCGAGTAGTCTCTTACAACAATCGTTACATCCACAACCTGCAGACGGCAGGCGAAGAATACACTTTTCGAGTGATTTCGCAGCCCATTCGGAGCACCAAGAGGATTATCCGCATCATCGGCGCAGTAATCGAGTCCTTGCAGAGAAGGCTTTTCGTCAATTTTTCTTCATTTGATCTTATTGGCGTGTCTATCAAATTTCCAGGGGTCAGACCTAATTTTTGGATGCCGTTCAGGAAGCTGAGAAGGGTAACGAGACGTTCAGTGACTGAAATGCTCCAAGTTTACTTTCGCAACCTGAACCGCGAAATGACGCTGGACAACAGTGTCACTGTCAAAATAACGAGGGCGTTCCAAGATGCTCTTTCTGAAGATCACGATGGGGATTCCGAGGTGTATGCGGATAAAGGATTTGACGCGGATTCTGAGCCCGAGCCTCCCTCGGGTAGTGATGAGCCCACGATGGACACGTCGGCCACCCGGACAGACCCACAGCGGGGAGGGAATGAAGATGAGATCATCCAGTAGGAAGAACGGTCTGAGGCACGGCAAGTAAGTCCCGAAGACTTATCAGTTATTTCGCGCCAAGTGCGTAAATTTCGCACCCAGGGAAACGAATATACCTTGCGTTTCAATGACATCAAGCCTGTACGCAGTATAGGTAATGTCTTAAATACTTTGGGAGGCGTATTCCGGTCCATCGTGGACCGTGTTCTGAGCAACGCGGAACCTAAAGACTTTGTTTCGTTCGAGATGCGTTTTCCGAACTTAGACCGGAATTTCTGGATGAGCTTCAGAAAAAAAGAAAATCTCTCCGTCCATGACGTTCTGTCAAACATCGAAAAAATTCTGCAGTCGAACGAGAGCGTCAGTCTGAACGGGGATGTCGTCATTAGGGTCGTCATTGTTTGGATGGACAAGGGAGGTCATCCAAATCACTGTCTTGCTCGTGGTGGGTCTGCTTTAGAGCGATGGCTCAAAAATAAGAGGGGATGCATCACCATCAAGAACCAAGACGAGCTTTGTTGTGCAAAGGCAATCGACAATGCCAGAGCAGCCCTCCGACGTGACAACCCTCAAACCAATTGGAATTCCATTCGCCAGGGTCGCGGTGACACCACTCGATTGGCACTAGAACTGCATCGTCAGGCAGACGTTCCGCTCCAGAGGTGTGGCTTGGAAGAATTGTTGAAATTCCAGCGGGTTCTGAGTGCCGACGGTCTGCAGCTCATTGTTCTTTCCAAAGAGCTCTTTAATGCCGTCTGGTTCAAGGAGGTGGACGCTCCGCAGAAGCTGTTCTTGTATTTTTACGACAATCACTATGCAGTTATAAGATCCATGACCAGTTTTCTGTGCAGATAGTACTTTTGCGACATTTGTCTCCGAGGATACGACGACAAAAGAAAGCACAAATGCATAGCTAAATGTCTGTGTTGTTACAGTTCATTTCCTGACTGTGATTTAACGGGTGGGTTGACTGAAAAGACTGCAACAGGCTGTTCAAGAGTCCCTCATGTTTCGAAAAACACAAAGAAAAAACGCCGCTGAGAAATGTGAAGACAAAGAGTGGCACTGCAGTCGTGGGTGGAAACTCTACCTGTTCGATGATATACAAATGTACTTGTGGAAATACCATAAACAAGAAGGGCCGACTGACGAAACAGAAGCACGTTTGCGGTAAGGTGTACTGTCAGAACTGCAAACTATACCAAGAGGCCGATCACCAATACTTCATACGCCCTCTTCAGTGTAGTCATGGTGTACCTGCTGATAACCAAACAGGTGATAGGGAGGAAGAGATGGACCCTGTGGAGTTGATGGAGCGGGAGCTGGAGAACGTGGAGGCGAAGCGAATGAGGGCAAGCGTGCTAAAAAGAAAAAAATAATCCGTCAGAAGGGGGGATTCCGTGGAGCTTTGCTTACACCGATACTGGGCACTCTGGGTAGCATGTTGTTCAAATAAGAAATATGGAGCACGCCAAGGAGATGGTTTTGATTCCCCACGAGACCTTAAACCAGTTACAAGCTAACTAACCCCCATCACTAGAGTTGTGCACGGACTGGACTCTAAAATGAGATGGTATCTGGAGAGACAAGATATAGGAGCGGAAGAAAATTAAAACTGTACCACCAGACCCTGGGAAAGTACATGCAGTATAACAAACAGAGAAAAAATTCCATGACATTGACTCTGGAATCGAAATCATCGGACCACCCCCTCGCCTTGAAAAACAAACGGGTAAGATCGAAGCCGATTCATTCAGCACAAAAAGAGAACTCCCCAAACTGGATCCTGAGGAAGGAGTGGAAAAAAAAAAACCTTTGCTACTACTGTGCCCGACAGAGATGAAGATTTGGGGCTGTCCTCTTTATTTGCAGAAGCTTCGCATCTACTAGATGCGTCCCCCAGCAGGCCTGAGTTTGGAAAGCTGCGTAAAAAGAAGGGGAAGGGGAAGAAAGCCGAACGGCCTGCCACTACCTGTATGAAATGGACACCATATTAAGCACCGTGACCTTCTGAACTAAGCTCATTTTTAAGTCGCTCTTCATCATGGATTGTTGTCCTCCAAGACAACAGTGCAGAATCGGCAACAAATTAAAAACGGTGCGTTGTGTACTGTTGTGTTGCCGCAGCACGCTCATCA
>NW_019091416.1:1243217-1258419 GCF_001949145.1 Acanthaster planci
TGGGCATCGACCTCGGTTGAGAGACATAGATCTTCTATAAGAAAAAATACGAGTGCATCGAGATACAATAGCAACCCCCTTCAAGGTCCCTTAACGACCGTTTGCGGTCAGTATTGCGTATTTTTCTTATTGCATCGACGCAGAGATATCGGCATGAGTAAAATTGTCAACATGTTTTCAAAAGATACCTCGGACAACGATACATCGGTAAATTAATTTGTTCGAATGCATTTCCCTTCCCTTGGTACTAAAACGCGCGACATTCCTTTCGTTTTTCGACAAATTTCAAGAGCACTTACAAGACCATGAGATGAATGCAAGTTATTATGCTCGAGCGTTAAATAATGCCATTTGCGCATAATTTCGATTAATATTTTTGGGATAAACTTTGTACTTAGAGCAGCTTTTGTTTTTCCATTTGTTAGTCATTTAAAAGGCTTCCATCAACAATTAGTTGGTTGTTTTCTTTACTATTGATACTTTTAGTTGTTTTTTTTTCATTTGTCAGTCATTTAGAAGGCTTCCATCAACGATTAGTTGGTTATTTTGTTTACCATTGATACTTTTAGTTGCTTTTGTTTTTCTCGGAGTACTTAATTTAGAAGTCAATTCATTTCAAAACCATTTTAGTAACCTTGCAGAGAGTTAACACATTTTTCATACATGTACTTTTACTGCTCTTGTTAACTTGCTTCTTTCTCTGAAATTTTTTGGGGGGAGTTTGTTTTTTCTGCTTTTTTTAATTATTGGCTTATATGTTTATTTTATGTTTTGTTTCAATTTAGGACTTTGCTTTTTTTTCTTCAAGGTAGTCAACTAGAACCCTTATAAACTTCATGTCTTTGTTCATTTTGTCTTAACTTCTTGATTCTGGTTTAATTCTGATCGGAATTCATTAAAATATTCAATACTGAGTACAAAACAAAGTGTGATGGTCCAAACAGTTTATAAGTCTCTGCTTGTCTTTGTTTTTCTTCATTTAAAAAATTTTTTGATTCGTACAAATTGAAAACCTAATACCAAACTTCACAGCTATTCTATTACAACTTTGTATCAACTAGGCATTTTTAAAGCAAGATACAAGTCCACAGCGTAAATTTTAGGCACGCACCAACACTTCGTGTGTGTCAACTTAAATACAAAATGGTTATTACAAATTCCCAATTTTATAAACACCAATCGTGCACCAATCCTGTCATAAACCATAATACACCGTTTTAAAACTTTTTGACAACTTTTTTTCTAAACTTGACGAAAGTTCTAAACTAATACACACAGATAAACTTGGAAATATTCATTTACGAACAAAATACTTGAACAGATTTTCGTACACAACCATTAACTGACTCAAATTGATGGTTTTCAAACATTTGGAAAAAGTTCTAATCAGCAATTTTACAGTTTACAGGTCAAACAGACACTGCCCTAGAGCAATGGTGAAGTCCGAGTGCTGATCCTTCTGTGCGTACAATTTTAAAATGTTCCTCGAATCGGCCATCAAATACATCATGATATCTTCCATAAACAACCGAACCTTTGCGTTCAAATCATGACACATAAATTTTTCTCTCCCTAGTTTCTCAGAGGCAGCATCGAAAAGTTCAATTACCGCGTGTGGAAGCACGAGTTGAACCGCCGTGACATAGTAATCGGAGGCAAACTCCTCCAGAACATGCTCTGTGGTGATCCAGACGCATTCGTGGTCCCACTGGCTCGGAGAGTCAACTTCGCACCCCTCACACGGTACACGATCTTTCGAGGACAGCTCTTCAATTTTGTTCACAACTTATGTAACAAGAATCTTTTCTAACAGGGTTTTAACTCGCTGTTCGCAATCAGCTTCCACGCCTACACACAAAAACAATACAATAAAACCAACGATTAAACTAAGCACAAAACTTCTTAAAATTTGTTTGGGAGTCTCTTGACCAGTCTCTTCCTGCGTACGGCTTTGGTAATAGCTTGGCGTGTGACATCAGCACGCTCCACTGTGAAGCAGTCAAGTTTATGCCTTTCTTCTTAGCAATCAGCCTTGATTTGTCTGTGTTCCAGAAGTGCTCTCTCACGTTGACTTAAGTACTGCCCCGGAAATTTTTAACAAAGACGTAACGGCGCTCACCTTCCAGGTGAAACCTGTCTGCGTCGCGTTCGTTCTCCTCTTCATCAGGGTCCCGGGGAAAGAACCTCTTCATAACTCCCTTCCTCTTCACAGCAAGATCGAGATGGGACTGCGGTGCACCGGCATTGGAGTCGGGGGTCCACAAGTCAACATTCTCCGGCTTGGTAGTGCTAACGGCCCCTGTTGCGGTAGCGCCCGACCCGCGATGAAACGAATCTTGGGTAGCTTCATCCAGGGTGGTGGCTAGCTCGTCACTGGTGAGGTCAGAGGGAGCGTGGATCTCAAGCTGCTCCAAGGCGGGCAGGGGGTCGATGACAGGGAGCTCCAGCTGACGGTGCCCCGTTACGATAGTAAAACCTCTGCTTCTCGCCACTGTACACCTTGCGCCATCCGGCTCTCAGGTGCTGAGCGGTTAACGCACCGGTGCTCACCGCATCGTCGTTTGCTTGAGACGCCGCTGATACTGACGGCTGTACACCAGTCATATCGGTCTTCTTGGTAGTTGCCTTTGCGTGTCCGACCATGTTGGCAATGATGCTCAACTATTTGGTAAACTTTCAGTCTCACTAAATGTGGTTCTCACGGCGGTAGTTCGGGATATGATCTACAGGGTCCACCCAGCGTGGCATTTATATCGCGCAGGGGTGTCGGTGACTTAATGCAAACACCAAAAGATCGCGTACCCATGCGGCACTGATAAATATAGGTTTAACCAATCGTGCCGTACAATGAAGGACTCAATACAATGAAGTTTAGTGAACCCACGCGTTCGAAGTGTTCCTTCCTGGGATGACCATCAAACGCTTTTGTTCCCGAGATAGATACTTTACTAATTTTAGCAGCTTCCCCGTGGGAATTGACGACCGACGCTTTCTAAAACAAAGGAGATCCATTTGCGTTCGTGGACTCCTTTTGTATTCAACACTCCTCGGCCAAGGAAGCCACGCCATCACCCACTCGTACTTGGCCTCAAACAAACAAGCCAACGAATAACAATGCGGCTCGGGTGATCTCCCGCCTCTCGAGGTAAGTTTATCTTATTTCTTTTCTTTCTTCTTCTCTTAATTCAGGGCAACAACGCCCTTATCACTTCCTCGACCGTTGCCGCGGCTACGCCCCCATCGTTCGACCTCTCATCCGCTAATTAGACACACACCTTTGACCTTTTCGTGGCTCACCCACTAACCTTTCGAAACCCGGAAGTCGTGACCCCTTACCTACCTAGTAACCCGGAAGTCGTGACGTCTTACCTACTTACTCGTTACCGGAAGTCAAGGTCAAACTGGTCTATACTAGACCGGAAGTCGGTCAAGGGTCAGGGGTCAAACTGGTCTATACTAACTACCTTTACTACTTCTATCGCTGCATTGCGTTTTTAATAATTATTAATTATCATTATTATGAATGATTTTTTAGTTACTGTAAATAGTTTGCGGTCATTTTGAGAACCATTTAGCGAACATAGTCTCTCGCACAGCGCCCATTTTTCCAAAACAGGTCAGCCACACACTTTTCTACTGCCATGCCATCCAAGCGGGGTTGACACGCGTGTAACCTTTTACTAATTCAAATGATCGTAACAAAGAAACCATAATGTCAGACTGAGTTGAAACTGCGCATTTCTACTGAAAATGGCCGGGAGGCGGAATCCGCCTCCCCCGGCTGTGAGATGGTACAAAAGAAGCCGGCTCCTGTAGGGTCCAGCCTAGGCTATATACGGATATCAAAACTTGGCTTGTGTCCAAAATCAACGGTAATGCCATTTCTCCCCGAGTTAGAAGAAAGACATTATTTCATATGTGAATTTTGTTTCATATTAAGAACATTCATTTCACCTTTTACATTTCTCTTTCGTATATGCACCGGACACAGAAAATTTACATGTTGTCAGTGGCCAATATTGCTAAACCAAATGGCAAAATAGTCGAATGGTATTGTAGCGCAAAAGCGGGCTGCAGCGAGTTAGCAGAGACAGTAGCTGTTATGCAGCGCCCCCAGTCGGCGGACTGTGTGAGCACGAGGGGATATGATCGTGGGGCGTCGTGGAGGACGGACGTGAGTGGATCACTGCTCAACGCCTAGAACGAACGGGAACGAACCGGACGTAAGTGCTGAACTACTGTGAAGGAACGATAGGGTATCGGAAGCTGGGGACGCACTGGGGACCTGTTGGTTATTCCCCGGGGGTATTTGGTCTTTGTGCGGACTGGGGATCCCGGGAGTTCTTGTAGTTGCACTGTGGGCCAGGAGTTCTGGCTGTGCTTTACAGTCTTTTCCTCTACGAAGGTGCCGCCCTTTGATTATTTATTTGATTAAAGAGCTTCTTGCCAATTAGAAAGAGATCAGTAATTAAAAACCTTGTGATTGTTATTCGAAGCCAATAATTAAAGGTGTCAGCGTCCATTACTTCTCTGTCTTTCTGTCCGGTCAGTCCCTTAATGTCCGCCCCTGAAGTCTGTCCTTAAGTGTCCGTCCTGAAGAGATACTGAGCAGCACGTGTTCACGGCATACGGCACTCCAAACGGACTCACCACCTAGGTTTACCTGGATAGCGGCTCCTCTGGGTTCACCGAAGGGCTGGTCGGGCTAGGCCGGAGCGACCTTGGCGAAAGTTGGTCGGCGCCACAGTATGGTGAAACCATAGAGCTATATATAAAACCAGAGCGCTGACAGAGTGATGCCTGCTGGGCGCATCCATGTGTGTGCACAAACCTATGGAAAACTCACACACCCCCCCCCCGAAAACTCGAAAATGTGTACGGCTTTAGCACAGCTATATCTGCATCTGTACTCTTAAACGATACGCCAACAAAGCCGATACGCAAACAACCTGAACGCACAAGTACTATGTGAGCGTTTCATTTTGCTCTGCGCAAAAAAAATGCTTGCTTGTTCCCACGGGAATGATCTTGCCGCGCCATGTTGGTTCCCACCATGCTTTGCGTGATCTAAGGGAACGCTCACGCAGCCCATGGAGTCGAGGGTGGGGGCCGATATCACCCAATGTCCATCCAGTTTCCTCCGGTTTCCTCATGCCTCTAAAACTACACCTTCTTCCTAACTCCGTAATGTGAAGCTAATAAAGGTTACTAATAAACGTATAGATATTGGTGCAAATAGCCTGAGTAGCTGAAAGCGCCATTAAAACAAAATAACAACAACCCAATGTCCACGTGACCAAGACTGGAGGAATTCCTACAGTTTTCCGGAAATAGCCGAAAATATTCCGAAGTCGTCCCGTCTATATTTGGCATGTTCGGATGGTACCGTTGATGTTCGGTTGTTCCCGGCCGGGTAGGTAGGCTAGCTGTTGAACGCAAACTCCTTTATCCCAATGACAGCTGTTGATCCGACAATAGAGCCTAAAAGTTGAGTTGACATCATGCAGTTGTTGTCAGCAAAGGTCAGATAAATCTTTTGTAATTGAAGTAGAATATTGCTTTAGGTTTACTACTTACAAATTATAAGACTGAGTGTTTAAAACATTTTGATCTGTTTTTATTTCGGTTTTTACCGACGGCCTACCAAAAAATTTCAAACTGTAAATATTCAACAGTGTACGAGACTGGCGCATTGCACTGTTCTTCATGTATTTTAGATTTTCGGAAGTGATGGGTCAGGTTTGGCAGGTATTTCTCTTTTAGGTCAGGTGATTTTTCAGTTTCTATAAATTGATATACTAGAAAATATTTTCCAAAGCCCCTTTTCCGAGTTTGATTTTTTGAGAAGTAGGCCTAACTGAACGAAAAAAATTACAAAATTCTAAAATCTTTGCACGTTATTTTTCCTATCCAAGGGTTTTTCAAACGTTTCTTCAAAATGGCGGGAACCAGCGAAACCAAAGTTCAAGTCGAATCAGCTCGTTTCGAAAACGTACATCTCTCTGACTTGAGCATTGCATTTAGGTTTTTTATTTAAATACTTAATTCCATATCCATTCTATCTGATTTTCCGTGTTCTACAAGTACGCACATGGATTCAAAATGTTTGTGCCCAGGACGGCGTCAAATTTTCTCCACGTGGAGAATGAGAAGGTAGCGTTCTAGTTTTTATATACGTGTACAGCTCCGTGGGTGACACTGCACAAAGAAACAGTGAAATTAACCAAACCAACGATGTAGGGCTACCAAAGATGATTGAAACGGGCCACGTTGGTGGGGAGTGTTCATTGTGTTGACGGCGGACACCACCGTACCGGGGTATGGGCCTGAAGCTGAGAAAACCCTTTTTTTTTTTTTTTTTTTTTAGCAACGGAGGCTCGGAACTGAACTTCGCTGAACGGTTATGACATGCACGCGCATAAGTACGGTAGCATAGCTATACCAACGAAAATGAATACCTCAGTGTTATTTTCAACCGATGACGGGGTGCGTCTGCTCTAGGCGGACACATTTAGCTGCATTGCCAATAAAAATTGTTCTGTGTGGAAAGTTCCATCTCGTGAATCTTTAATGGGAGGCCATTGGTGAAGTTTCGTACGGAAGCGTATTGCTGCCAACACGAAAAAATATTTTAAACAACACAGCTATCTCGTTTAAAGACGATATCGTTATCTCGTTATTTCTAATTATGGCAATGTCGTTAAAAACGAGAAAAGAACTTGGTTATTTTGGACCATCCCATAGGAGGGCAAGAAATCGGCTATCCTATCCCATTTTTTAAATTATTTTTTTTATTGTTTGGCGTGCATGTAGCCTAAACACACTCCTATAAAATGTGAAGTTTCAACGTATTTCACTATGGTTTTTATTGTTACGGTCATTTGAAGTTCAAGACCACACGGTAATATTGGAAAACGTTGAGGGGGTGGATCATGATTCCGCCCCGACTCTTCAAGGGTTAATATTCTCCATCTCCGGTTTCATGGCCGTTTTCCGCCTTCAAAGATTTGATTATGCCTGTTTAAATTCGATGGTTTGGTACGTTTGCATTACAGCTGTTTACGCTGTCACGTATTTTTATTTATGTTGACAGCTGCACACGTTTTTTAAACTAACCAGCGGAATGTGCTTTTCGCCAGCCACCCAGACATAGGTCTGTGTTATAGCAGACAGGACAACATGTCCAAGACGCCACTCGGGCTCTCCGTCCAGTTTCCGGTAATCCAGGAATGGCATCTACCAAAGAATTTTCATTACATAAATGACAATAGAAAGTGATTCACACACAAAAAAGGGAAGGCGTTTTTGCAGTGCATCGTTATAGTCGCTACGAACAAAGCAAATACACTGCTTTCCAACATGAAAGGGGAAGGTCTGGAGTGATATGACAAAATGTTGCCGGAATCACACAAACCAGCCGGTAGTTTTCCCCAAAACCTTTGAACTGTGATTTTGTGCAGGATTACAAATGAACTTTCCTTTTACAAACATTATCATTGCATGGTACTGCACATAATAATAACGGAAATGATTTGTAATAATGGAAACTTCTGGCACATTAAAGTAGATAATTGTTTGTAGAATGATGGAACCATAAGTACCGTAGCCTGGTTCCAAGACGTTACTATCTGTGGTCGCGTATTAATGAACACTTTCGCGCAGTAAATTTTGCCAGTCAACAGAGGGCGCTATGTCACCGCCGATAGTGCAAGATTAATATTATCGTACGCTTAGTAACGAATACAGACCATACCATGGGCATTATATCCGTGGACCATATACAGACAAAAATAACTAGGTTATTAATACACGAACACATCTACAGAAAGTAACGACTTGGAACCAAGACTACCCAAACGAGCGAAAACCGTGCCTCTTCTCAGTGGAAACCGCGTAACTCCAGGGATTTGATATGTCCGCAGGGACTTGTGGTATAATGCAACCTTGATATATGTGTGTGTCGAAGTTCAGTAGGTAGATGGATAAAATGAATGATTAACGCAGGACTGGAAGTGGACACTGACAGCCATATACATTGGAAAATGGTATAGTGAATAATAACTACATTGTATTTGAATCACTAATCAGAGAGACGCAGCGCCGTCACGGTAGCCAGGGGTGCACACAAAACCATCAATGATAGTCCTCCTTCGTCAACCTCCTACTGGAAATGTTGGATGCAAAGGACAACACAAGTACAATGTATCATGAAAAATTAATACTGCTACTTGTGTCTTTGCCTGCAACTAGGGATCCCCTATTGTTCCTCTTTTGTTTGTACTTTAACTTTTTTAGAAGACCACCCATATGTTTTGCACACAGTTGTCAATCGGGGACCCTCTGTCAATCGGGGACCTTATTGTCCTCTATTGTTCAGGGTCCCCTATTGCATGCAGAAACAAACTCACACACATGTTTACATACAAAGTGTTGACATTCCTTTGTTCTCCTGTGGTTAAGGAAACTTGAGGAAAATGCTGCTTTTTCTCCAACTCCTTCGAGCTGGATTTTTGATGATGATTTCCTGGACTGTTCCTCTTCATTTTGCCACAGATAACCTTGAAACCCCAAATGCATCTGAAACTTTTTCAGAGAGACGAAGACTTTGTGTGGACGTGTGCGAGACCACACAACGCCATCATACCCTACATGGTAAACTTCTTTTGTGCAGAGGTCCACACTATGTATGCCACGCCTGCACATATCCAGTTCTCCTGCACTCAGCTCCCTGTAGTGAGAATCTGGGCCACGCTGCCAATTGTCAGCCTATTTTTAGATATGGTGCAAACAACAGGAGGCCACTATTTGGTTTGGGTGAAATCTTTTGTGTTTACTCAAAATTTTACCACCTCAAATAGCGCCCTCTTATTGCGTCCGCCATGCTTCAAAAAGGCTGTAGTCCTTACTTGAAAGGGGTCACTGACTGAAAGACACTAGATCTGAATATGCTGTGTGGTTAGGGAACACAGCCACTGCAGTTATAATTCCTGCAACATCAGCAAGGCCACACAACAACTCGTACTATAGACCAGTGAGGAATTGACTGGAATCAATTATTGAAAATATTAACTCTGAATACTTCAATTCAGAAGCTTTCACCTTCTGTTATACTTTGCGAGTTGGGGCTGATCAGTGTTCTTTCATATTAATCATAATTTATTATTTAGGAAAGAATCGTAACAGGGCTTGATAGTTCACCAAAAGAGGTACGGTAGGCCTATGTAGGGGAATCAATTTCAGAAAAAGGTATAGACAGTCCACGGGTTTAAGCCTTGTGCAAGCAGAAAATAATGCGCAATCTTACCAACAGAAATGAATGAATCCATTTCCACTTTTACCTTGGTAACTTCATCTCGGAGTGTCCCATCTTCGACGAGCTCTGGGATTCTTGTGACAATCTTCCACCAGGGGTCAAAGTACTCTGGAAGTTTATGCTGGTAAAGGGATTAAGATACTAATTTTGTGACCTGAAGATAAGACTAATGGTTGACACATATTTTTTTAATTTCAAGGGCAATATGCCAATTATTTACTTTAGAATGTGTTTTTTTAATATATTGTTGCACACTCGCAAATCTAGGAATTCTAGTGCCCCCTAGTTTTACTCGTTCTCGGTCCTTGCATTTCTCAGGGTCTCTTATTTAGCTCAGCTATGCGTTATGGACATGTAGCAGAGACGCTAATTTTGTATTAAGTTATTCATGCTGTACTCTGGCGCGTGTTCCTTCACTCCTTTATCCTTGTGTTTTCTCTGCTCAGTTTTGGCATGTCGAAATTCCCCTCCACGTGGTTGCGTGGTTGGGTGTGGTAATGTTCCCTGAAATGCTAATGTTCAGAAAACTCAGACTTTGTAACTGTCAATCATTCGCTACAGATGACCGGGTAAGCACTTTCACGCACCCGGCTCTACACTTTGTACACGTGACTTCTTATTCTGTATTTTACCATTTTACACACGACACTTAGTTTCTTGCACACGACTCTAGCAGGAAGTCATGTGACCCTTTGAGATGGAAGATTTTCATTGGTTGAGCTGTTCAGCGACGCTCATATTTTATTAATTCCTAAGCCTCTAGAATCCTATAAATACAGTAGATTTTCTTTACCCCGTCGGTCAGGTGCGGTGGACCAAACCCGAGTTGCGAGAGCGGAACCTAACGTATTGCGGCAGTTGGACCCTTTCCGAGAGAAGTGCGATAGTAACCATTCTTATGGCGAAGAAATGTAACAATATGAATGACCAGCTAGCTTAGCTTGGACCGATGCGAGAGCGGTACGAATTAGCCCAGGGTGCTAGTGAGAGTCGTAGCGGCCCGTCACCGCTACGTCCGAACCGATTGCCGGGCGAGACACCCCCGTGTCCCTCGCCGCCCTTGTCCTGCTAACTAGCCCAGTCCTCCCCGTCTCTACGCCGAGCCAACGGTACACAGTGCGGCGATCTTATCATTGCGCTCAACATATTGCGGTCTGAGCGGCAGTGCGGTCGGTACATACCGGCGCTGGCCCCGTCCAGCCTTGCTAGTCACCGTGGTGGTCCGGGACAGCTCCCACCACGGCCCGGCCCGATGAGTGTAGCCTAGCTGGGCGATGCTACGCACACGTACCGTAACCCACTCCGTCTGACTTGCTTTTCCAATGGTCCTGCCAAACCGTAGTTTAGTTACACTCGTATACAATTTCGCCTCTCTATAACTTTGTGTGTTGTATTATGTCAAGCTAAATCTTCTTCAAACCCACATTAAACTTTGATGAAGAGAGTGAGAGCAATAAGCCAACAATACAGTTTGACTGTCACCCAAACCCCGTTTCACGTCCACCTTTTAATAAATTGTCGACCCCAAATATCACATCCCGTAGACACTAATAAAGTCCATGCTACCATCGACTTGATATTTAGGGAACGCAACAAAGTCAATATTTTCAATTCGATCGTTTGATGTGCTATCGCAAGTAAACTTTTGTAAACATTAAAGTACAATGATCTTACCAAAACATTTCAAAACAACAAAAATACTTCTGTAGCTTACACAATTGTAAAGTGGTCATCTGAACATTTTGCCCAAAACGCCCCTGTGATAACTTTGCTCAAATGCTCCCCCCCCCAAAAAAAAATGCATTGAGATTCTTAAATTGTTAAGAATAACTCTGTTTGCATTTGGAAAAACACACATTGAGTTCGCCCATACTTGTTAAGGGCAGCGGCGTAAATTTCTGCCAAAAATTGGGGGCGGGGGGGAGGTGACGAGGATTTGTTGTGGGGGGAGGGGGGTGACTTGCCCGGCCATGGGACTTTGAAAAGCGGGGCGGGGGTGGGGGTGACATCATATGACAATATAGGCCATTACCGAATCTTACATCAGAACGGCATGTACACTGCTTTGTTTATTGTTCTCCTTTTTGAGTGATATTTTCGTCGTTAGGAAGTCCGACAAATTCTTCTTTTTGCTCACTCGCCCCCAGCTAAAAAGTGGACAATACGGATATACCCGCTCCCCGGATTAAAGCCCATAGTTACGGTGTTATGAGGTTATGGGGACTACACATGTAATGAAATGTAGAAGCTTTGGGACCAAAACGGGCAATTTGTTTGTCTCTGTATCAAACTTGGTTCCGTACGGCAGCGTTTAAGGGCCACTTGCAAAAATAATGTTTTGGAGTTACTATCTCGCCGCGCCCCGGCGAGTTATACGATCTTGCCGCGGCGTATATCCCGCTGGGGCGAATATTTCAATAGTTTTATGACTCCTAATCACTGTGTTGTCGTTCTCAGATGTATCATAAGGGTGGAGTGCATTGGGATACTGGGTTTCAGATTGTTTAATTCAGCAAAGCTTGATATCCACCACAAAATAACGGCATAAGAAAATAATTTCATTTTTGGTGTGAATTCATGTACCCGGAAGTAGGGTGCACTACTTTGAATCCCTGGTAGACTGCTGTAGAAAGGATTACATTGCCTTTTCATTAAGACCAAAATAATCATATTTATGTTTAAGCCACCCAAAAAATGAATTAAAGGAAAACAGCCAAAGAAATAAAAATTGAAATGATACAGTATGAAAATTTTCTTGAAAAAAAAGAAATGTTACTCCCGTTCCCCTGCCGAAAAAATCCAGGCGACACCCATGGAAATGTTTATCCAATGTGTGTTGCCGTTCAGACCAATCCAGATGTTGATACCGTTGCTGTGATTTTGGAGATTTCAACAGGTAAAAAGGAAAACTGAAAAGAAGGTGAAAAGGGAGACTATTCAAAAGTTTTCAGCAAGCGATTGCAACCCCCAGACACAAACCGCCCATAGAGTGCAGGGTGCTGGGTCGAATGCTTTAATATTTCAAGTTCATTTAACATTTGAACACAGGTCGACACTTCCTGGTGCGCATGATGTGTGCCCTGAAAATACTAAGTAACTTCAAAATACTTTTAGCGTTCAAAGCTGTGAGGTATTTTGTGCGTTGCATTTGTAAAAGGTCTGTTGTTCTTCTTCATGTCAGTACTATAAATTAATAAATTTTAATTATTGAAGTTTAAATGTAACTTTGAAGTCCGCTTGTTTCTGATTGGTACTTGGAAAAATGTAGTAAGGAATTAAAACCAGTCTACTGCACATTTGAATGGAAATTCACACCCCAAAGTGAGATTTCTTTTCTTCCGTTCGTGTTGGAAACCAAGCTTTGTTGGAATGTAACATCTCCTTTTGTACCAAGCATTCTAAAACCAAACGTAATTATTGCATATCACCATGAGGATACCTTTATTTTCAAACCACACGGCAAGCTTAATAGGACTTATGAAACTTTTGAAATGTCCGCCAGCTGCAGTGGAATATCAATTTTATGCAGCAGCAAGATCGTATGACTCGCCACGGCGAGATAGACATTCAACGATGTAATCATCGCGCTGTACATGTACGTCGCCGCGACGAGATAGTAAGTGGAAAGAAAAATTTTGCAAGTGGCCCTTATACGCTTCCGTAGTTCCGAATCCCCCCCCCAAAAAAAGAAAATTGTCTCGTTAACACAGTGAAGATCTCGGCACACATTTACGTCACCTACTTAGTGTGGAGATTCCTTTCTTTTCTATAGTAAAAAATAGTGGTGAAAATAGTCAATTTCCTTGTGCTATGAATACTCCGTTATGCTGGATTTTCGTTGGACAGGTGGTTTCCATGCACGTTTCTCTTCCTTTGCTATGATATTCTAGCCACCAAATACCTCTAAAACTATTTTCCACCTTGTGTGGACGTGCTGGGACCACATGTACAGTGGTTTGCACAATCTATAGGCCTAATTTTGTGGACTTTTTTCTTCATGACTGTGTCCACACTCTTACGCCAGGTTGGCGCACAAACATAGACCTGATATTCATTATTTTTGTTATTTTGTTTTTCATTATCAATTAGATGAAACTATACTTTTTTTACTTTTTGTACAAGATATTCCTCTAACCACCAATTACAATTACCAAAGCACCAAAACAATCAATGAAATCGGGCAGCGTTTTTTCTAGGTTCAAGCACAACTCGGTTCGTTGTTCATGAGTCGGGCACTGAAGTGTCGATCAGCATGCAACATAGAGGCGTCCATGTACGACGGTTATTCAAGGGTTCATGTTTAAATTTCTAGGCTAAAATTTCTAGGCTACAACCCTTCCCATTAAAAAAAAAGAACATGTCTCTGTGTCATGGAAAATTGTTAATGCTAATTGTACAAAACCCGTCCATAGTCTCTGGCTTTGTCGGCCATCTCGCTATTTTGGTATATTTTGGTTTATACTACATGTATTTCGTGTATAGCAATCCACTGCCAAATGATCACAAAGAATTTGGTCGAAAGCCATCTACATATTTTTACCAATTTTGTGGCAATTCCTACTTCCAGGACCCTGTTCCTATGTATGTGTCTCCAACTGCAGAAACGTGTGAAAACTGAACATTTACTGGTAATTTCCTCCCTAAAATCTCTTCACTTTTGTAAAAGGAAGACTTCCCTTGGCTGAAAAGGTAAGGTTTGGGCCGGTACACAACTTCTTAGAATTTTTGAGTTGAGTTAACAAAATATAGGGGTGTTTAACCCTAACTCCTAGAGTGTATCATATTGCAATCATGAGACCGATTGCACCCGCTAAATCGCGTGACCTATAGTGGGTTTTAACCCCATAGCAATGTGCGTTTTGAGTGTTGCTTACAAATAATACAGCCAAGTTACGGTATACTACCCAGCACCCAGTAGACTGAGTTCGGTACCTAAATACCTGTTTTATTTTGGGTAACACTTTGCTTTTGGTGTACGCCGTGTTTGTTGACATTTGATACTCACCATAGGTCGCGTGACTGACTTAGCAGGTGCAACCGGTCTATTACAGGATTGAGAACTGTTAGGGTCAAGTGAGGACGACAGCCTGAGCAATTTTGTGAGGGGGAATCTGTAATAACTCTGGACTGGTTGATGTTGAATGAAATACTCCTCGTTTTGTAGCAAATTTCGTTCTCTTTGAGGAAATATCAAACCTTTCAAATAAAAAAGAGTTTTCAAAATGGTGAATTAATGCATAACCTACCCGAAGATTGGTGAATAACCTGTGAAAGACTTAACTTCCACAACGATCATCAGAGCACGCAAATTGCACCCACCAATTTATTTTTGCCAGCGCTGGTTTGCGCAAAGGTGAAAAATTTTGTATGGTCCCTATACGCTTCTGTACTTACCAAGGGATTCTCTCTCATGAAGCCTAGTGTGGGAGACACACTGTAATCTTGCAGTCGAGGAATCGAACCTTGTAAATTCAGATTCAAGAAGTCCTTGTTTGGAGCAGCCATGATCCAAGATACCTTTGCCAGAAGTATGAGGTTCGTCCTTTGCCAAGGATGAATATAAACGTTCGTGCGTTCTGCCTACACCTTTTTGGCCTTGGACTTATGTTGGTTCAATGATCAATTATAGGCGACGTCACCGCTGTTTCCGTGTTAACGGGGAACACCGGTTGTGCGCATGCGTCATTTTTTGACGAGTACAGGCAAGTTGCATAATTCATGAATCTTGACCCATTTTGTTAACACTGCCTAAAAGTCATGATAATACTGAATATTCACGATTTTGATGAAAGTTTTCGACCACTCTGACACGTTTACACGTTTTACTGACAAGTGCAACAGCAGAAGCGAACTGAAATGGATTTCTTAAGCGCGAAATTTAAAGCTAGA
>NW_019091416.1:1259463-1278800 GCF_001949145.1 Acanthaster planci
TGCTATCTCAAGGGTTTACTCTAGGATATAGATCAGCTAAATAAGATATTTTGGGAGCAAAGGTTTGTATCGTTTATCTTATGTAAAAAGTGGTGCTGATTCAAACCACTCTTACTGACCCCACGTACGACATTTTTGAGATATTTGTCAATTTTTGCCTCAAAATGCCAGTTTCTTTTTGGTAAAAACTTCAGAATTGTAAATTTTAATGTTGCAACAGTCCTATCTTAGATAAGAATTGATGCTGATTCCAAAAAAGGCAGTGACCTCCACTTCCATAATTTTTAAGATGCCAGTTTGCCCCAAAATAAGATTTTGTAACTAAATTTGACAAAAATTTAGAAATGTGAATTCAAACTTGTGACAGTCTTATCTTATGTAAAAAAAAAATCGGTAGTGAGTCCTAAATAACTCCCTCCACCAAAACTATCTTTGAGTCAAATGCCAATTTTCACGAAAAATGTCCATTTCCCAAAAAATGATGTTACTAAAAGTAGCTTCATTGACCAACTTATTTGTACGCCATTTTTATATTTGGTATATTAACCAAAATCTCTGTTTCTGCCAAATTTGCATTTAGTTTTGTCTTCAAACCCTTTTTGGCCTAATAATCATTAGTCATATTATGTTCCATTGGTGTTTTTATAACCCATTATACGGTTCAAATACCAAAGTTGGTAAAAACAATCTGGTATTTTTGGGTAAAAAATTGCAAATATCTCAAAAATGTTGTACGTGGGGTCAACAAGAGTGCTTTTTTGGAATAAGCGCCACTTTTTACATAAGATAAGCTATACAACCCTTGCAACCCAAAATTTTGGTTAACCCGTCTTTCCCCTAGTAATTAAGAGTACATCTGTATGTATATTTGCCCAGTCAAAATGTCGTAATATGCTAGCCTGCGTTTTTTGTTTTGTTTGTTGTTGTTGTTGTTATTTGTCCATTATGTTGTTTTCTGAGGTTTGAAGTGACTTCGTATCACCATTTAACAGACTACATTGAATATGATAGATTTTCAGGGAACACGATCGACAATGGCTTTCTCGTGAATGAGATCTATTCCTTCCTTTGTTTAATAAATATTCTGATTTCGTTGAAAGGTCGGGCATTTTCGGTCGTGTGTGTGTACTGATCGATGGATGTGCATAAAAACGTATTCAGTTATAATGGATGTATTAACAGTGGTTGGTCTGGAATTCTTTTAGTTCACGCTTAAATTGAAGCTCTGTCTAACTGAAACCATCCCAAGGAACACTCGTGTTGGAATTTTACCTTTGTGTTCCTCAAGTAATATTTTGGAAAAGTTACCTGGATATGGGTTTAAAAAATGAATTTTAACAACCTTTCACTTCCAGCAATATCGTTTCTACTAATTTCTAGGTCTCTTTGTCAATGCACTTTTGTTTTTATTCGATTCATTTGTTTACGTGAAAACGAACTTAAAAATGTATTACCGCCACACATAAAATATTTTTTCATGCACTACATGCGTTAGTTTTACATACGTACGTAAAAGCATTACGTAAGTACATGTAGATGACAGTTATACATACGTAGGGCCTATAGAATATGCATGGAGGAAGGTATATGAAGCTATAACATACGTACGTGAGAACTAACAAGTCTGTACGTGAAAGTATCACTTGCGAATGTGAAATTATCACGTACATACGTGATAGTTTACACATACTTACGTGAAAAAAATATTGTTGTATGTGTGGCGGTAAGACATTTCCGTAATAACGAGATTGTACAACGCTGCAAAGATTTACCTACCTTCGGTCGATAGGTTCTCGGGCCGTTCAGTCAAGTTGACCTGACGCAGTTCTTGTCAGCAAAGTTAAACTTTAGAATCTTTCGTAAAGGCAAATTATAACTTTAAGTCTATGTCCTCATAAATCGTAAAATTTAAAGTATTTTAATCCGTTTTGATTTAACTCTCACCGTAGGGAAACCATAAAATATAATTTCGTAATTGTTCATCTCCATCTTCTGGAGTGGTCCCCGTCCCTATCTGCCGCAGCGGCCATGCGCGACCGCAACGCGTACGCCATTAGGTCGAGTTCGGGCGGCCTGTCTTGACACGGGTTTCTTGCTCTCGCGCTCGAACAGGATCACACACCACCTCCTGGTCAGGGTTTTACAGGAACACACGGAAAAGCTCGTGAGATTTTGTTTTTTTAACAGGTGCAAGAAGTATAGAGATGGCTTCCAAAGCCATAGACCATATAGACAAAGAGAAGTTTTGCAAAATTAACATTAATTATTTTCCGTAACACAGAAATGAACGTTCCTGTTTATATAGAAAAGAATTCAGCCCATCCAAACCTTAACTCTCGAACAACGTACGTGGCCGCCATGTTGCATGTTGCTTGTGATAACCGGTTATTTGTTCCCGGAGGTCGAGCGGCCGACCCACGAACAACAAATCGAGCTGCTCGTGAACATACGGGAACAAGCCACCCGAATTCAGCCCTGTCATTGTCGTTTGTGAATCAACGAAGTGCTATTCTGACCATGCCGCTTCGCAGCGCTGGTTCTGACCAAAGATTGTATAGCGCGGCGCTATACAATCTTTGGTTCTGACCAAGGAGCTCCCGTTGCTAGGAAAATTGAGCCCTCTCTTGGTCCAGCTGGGAACTCATAATCATGGGAAGTAAAGTCCATTGATAATGGAGATCAATAGTACCGTCCGACATTTCTGAATGAAGCTTCCACGAGGCATGAAGGTATGGCGGAAAACCCTATCTCAGATTATTAAAGAGCAAATTTGGGATTCAAAATTTCAACATGAAAACATGGATTTACAACACGCTAACAGCGCCCTCACTTGTCTGGGAAAGCTTGGCCAGTTTTGAATGATTAAAAAGTGCACGTAACAGTTCACTCAACCTCAACAAAGTTTAAAACAGTTTTCATATATTGAAAAAGTTTAACATGCACGAGAACTTAAGATTCTAAGAAATTTTCATTGCCTTGATCCTCTGAATTTCAATATCCAATAATTTAAACGTCTTGGTTTCAATATAAGGGTTGTATCCCCCAACAAGTTTTACTCCTTGATCAAAACAGGTTTCCAAGCTCATGCGTGATGCAGTGGTGTGGGGAGGGGGGCACAGGATGCCATGGGTCCCCTCACTTAAGACTTGTCCCCTCCCCAAGAAATTAGAGAAAGAAAAAAGGAAAACTGATAGTCTGTCCTGCTTAATGTTCTGTGACCGAAAACATTTAATCAAGGTGCACTGATCCGAGTGATGGAGGTGTAGGAGAAAAAAAAAACCTGGTTGGGTAGGTGGGATCTCCTAGCCACGGGCCTAGGTTCAACAGTGACACTGTATGAAAAGGAATAAGTACATGAAGCACAAAACTAGCGCCACGAATCAGATCCATAAGGCCAACCTATTTATTTCTGATGCTGTACAGTCACGCACAAGATATTCTTGAAACTGAAATAAATCAGCTGCCGAGATAGAATGCTTTTGTCAACATAATTTTAATCAGACTCAATAGAATTCCCAAATTTCCCAATATACTTTAAAATCATCACATTTCATCACACAACCATGTTCAATTCTTTAAAAAAATGTGGAGGGGTAGAAAAGGCTGCATACAAAATATTACCACTGCATATATATATAAATATATATATATATCAATTAGGAAAATGTGCACGAGTTTAATAAATTACCAAAGTTCACAAAGTACTGATAAAAAATTGCGCATAAAGTACCAAATAATGCAAACTTTTAAGTAAAAATAGTGTATCAAAGTCTTAAATCAACCTCACAAGCATAAGCACACACCAACTAAACGTACTGCATATTGTATATGGAGATTTTTCTTGTACAAAAGATTCCACATTTTAAACATTGCAATGATTCTGTGAAAATCAGACCCTCCAAGTAACAATTTACTTTAGTATCAAAAAGACTATTAGCCCACCCCCCCAAAAAAACCCCTAAACGTTAAAAAAATCCTTTCTACTTCCGACTTGGACGATATTTTTGCTGGTTTGAGCTAAAATTGTTCACTATAAATGCACAATAATTCACTGAAAGCACAAAAATTGTTTTTGGTACATTTACAAAAACAAAATATGGTTATAAACTGGATTGAACTGGCAAAGCTGCACACTTGTACACTTCCCAAGTATCACACCAAGTCACAACAAATAGCACATTTTCAACTAAATGGGCACAAATCTAATGTACTGACATATGCAAGAGTCATATATTTTTAGTACAACTGAAGGGTGGGAATGTGAATCTGTTTTGCCTTTTGGAACTGTTTTCTGGTTTCAGTCCTGATCAAAGATCGTATAGCGCTGCGAAGCGGCGTAAGATGGCGAACTTCACCGTGAATACACATAAAACGTTGAAATCACATGGGCACCATTTGAGCAAGTGATGCGCATGCGCAATGCACATTAATGCATAGGCGCAGGCGCCACGGCAGGCACTTGCACCTGGTGAGCCTGCATTACCGTAAACTGCGCAGGCGTATCGCTTGCTCAAATGGCGCCCATGGTAATTACACCTTTTGGGCAGAGTTATCCCTCTTGCGCCTTCGGCGCTATACGATCTTTGGTACTGATCATGCTTGGCAATACCTGCTCACTAAAGTCATGCAGAAACACATCCAGGTGACACAGTTTTTTGGCTCAATGCACACAAATGTATACCATATTCACATTCATTTGATCAAATTTACAAAAACTGCAGAAGCAATTGCCAACAGCAAAAAATGTTCTACTGTTTTTCATAGCCATTAGTGTAGTTACAAATTAAACACTTGAGGAATACGAAGAAATACATAAAAGATGAATCCAAAGGCTGGATCACATTGAGAATGACAGCAGATTTCATGAAACTTCATGCAAATGGCATAACGTCACTTACGCCACTTTTCATTGCATATTGTAACCTCTCTCGGGGTAGGGAGTCGTTATCATAAATAATGAGAGTCATTGGACTGACTTATACACACACTACTGTTTTATTCCGAAGAATTATTCACATCTTCATATTTACAATGAGCAACTGCTACTAGTAAGGCTGGATATTACTCAAGTACTGCTCGTCCAAATCTGAGCTATTTATTCGGGAGTGATAGAAAGGTTGTTCATATCGGAGCTATACACTCACGAACGGTCAGGGAGTTGTTTCTCCAAAGCTGCCCGCTCGGGAATGATCGATGCTGACCGCTGGAGCTGGTCGCTTTATATAGACTTTTGGGTCCACGTCTTAGCCAATGGGAGCACTGGATTGAGGTGGTTATGAATAATTCATACATGTAGAAAGTCTATGGGAAGAAAAGTCTATGGGGATTTTGTACACACTTGGTCTTCGCAGAGTTAGTTTCTGGAGAGCAAATAAGGTTCAAGAAGTTTGGGAGCGGGAGGGTGAAAGGCTGTTCATGGGTGAGCTACGGGGGACTTGGTCAACGAGGGAACGGAAAGGGTGAGCCTTTCTCGGTTTATTGGGTTGTGTACAACACTTAGTCTCTGGATGGCTAGGAAATCTACACGTAATTCTTACGGGGTAAAACTGAGGGTGAGCGGAGGTAATTGACCTCGCTGTGCCGTGACCAGACACAGGCTTTCGGTGTGTGGTTTGGTGGGACACATACGGTACGAGTTGGGGGTCTGTGTGGGTCGAATGTACGGGTTATATGTGCGACTGAAAGTAGGATCGACTTCGAGGAAGATTTGGGGGAAAATGACTAAGTTGGAAGTGTGCTTCGGAGTTAAGGTTCAAGGGCATGTTGCAGCATAGAGCAATGGGGTTGCGCGTGGAATGCAATGCGCTGTGTACAATCCATATAATCTTCGTGTAGATGGTCATTGCGTGCTCGCTGTGGAGTAAGTGGTGTGTGTAGTAGCATGTACACTATAATCTACATGCATAAAATGGAACAGTTTGTGGGAGCGTAACAATATGTTTTGCAACAAATTAAGAGCGATTAGTGAGTTGCATAACAAATTACGGCATAACTTACGAGTCATTTAGGTGACATAAGTTATGCTGAACAAAGTGAATATGAATGATATGACTCGTGTATGGTTAAGTCTCATCACTGCTGGACTAAACAGGGCTTATTCAAGAAAATAAACAACACTTTTCTGTCCACTTCTGATTAGGACAAGATGAAACCTTTTTTAAATGGCGGCTGGACGTAATTCAACAACTGTTTGATGACTGCAGTGATATTGCAAAGGAACAGCCATCGTAAAAGCCGTTGTCGTTCAAGAAATTTAATCTAATAAAGAGGTTGCACAGCAACCCAACTTTTCAAGAAATAGAACGTATAACTAAATGCATTGCACAACTACGGCACAAATTTGTGGTGCTTATGCATGGTTCAAAGTTACACCAAGTTTCATTAAATCGGCTGCAGACTGGGTGTTAGTACTTCCTTAAAATCAGATACCACTGGACCTGTTTGTTAACCACTTCGTGTCGGGCCCATTTATCCATGCTGATTCTGCTGGGCCAGGTAATTTTTGATATTTTTTGTTTTCAAAACTCTTTAAAAATTCATAACTTCATTTACTGGACGTTTACACCCACACAAACAACTCTCTGGTGGCGACTCTAATCTGACAGACAACATTCATTGACGCCGGCGTATTTCAGCCAGGCCTGCTGCCTTGTAAAAAGAGCCCAGATTGTACAGTGTTATGTAAGCTTCTTTTGTTCCCGAAACCAGCACAGTGCACTGCTGGCGTCTTTTCAAAAGGGGCCAGATTAGTGTGCAGTGGCGATGTATCGCTTATCACGGGAGTGCTGGAGTGCTTCAGTCCCCGGTTGCAATCCACTCGTACTGAATGCCACAAACAGTGGTATAATCTTTCAAAATAATGACAGATTTCCTCCACTATTGACAACAGACAAAATGTTGGCAATTCCCAGCAGCTCATCAGTCTTTTGTTCTGAGTACGGTCTATTGTTACAAGGCAAAGCTCTTTTGTCTGGCTTCGGGCTCCCCGGCTTCGTGTAAATGCCTATGTCCCCGAAACCGCGTACCCCGGCACGAAGTGGTTAACGTCGTTTGGGGAAAGCAGGAACCAGAAGGGCAGATACTTCTTAGTTAATCTCCGTTCCCTCGTCGATTCTGTAGAAGGCACTCATGACGGAGGTTCTCAAATTTTTCAAAAATGTCATAAATCCTGCAAGAGATGCAATACAATGTTTAAAGAGATTTTACTCTGACTTGATCTTCAGGAAAAACTGTCTGCAAGAACTGATCTAAATTCTTTGCTGTAACTGCACGCATACTTGCCAAGCTCCGTTAATTAATCTCACATTACATGCCACTTGTGAAAAATAACAAATGAACGAAATTGGCAAAAGTGGATCAGTCAATCAGAGCTACCTGTTCCTCCAGTTCCCAATGCAGCCTGGCGAGAATACTTTTGATTGCTGTCCTCCTGATGTGACGGAATAATGATGTATCTGCAAAGGCAAAAAAAATCATACTTTTAGTAGTGTTAGCTGGGGGCCAGGGGAGGGTTATTTAATACGACCTCTGAATGCCAACGAAAAAGTATCCAATGCCTTTCAACGAAACCCTCTGATACATTTTTGTAAATTAGTCAGAGGACAAGGTACCTGAAATAGTTGTAACCTTTGGTCTCTCTACTTTGGGGTCAGCAAAATTTCTTATCCAAATTAAGGAAAAATCCTATTATGTCAGAGATCCAAATCACAAACACATTCCAAGCAGACTCCAGCAGGGCTGTGCCAACTGTATACCATCCACTGCACAAAAGCACTATCCAAGAAAGTCATTCTGAGCAATGGCTAGCACAACGCCTCCATCACACAATGAACAACTCCACACCAGCGTTACTTCACATACGCTCTTGTCTAGGGAAAGGGCATACACTTGGCCACATTTAAAGTGAACGTAAGCACCCCAAACACTGACTTTCAAGTGTACCCTACNGCCCTATCTTTATTTCTTACTTGGGCATTGTCTTATGAATACCCCCAAACTTTGCCCTAAAAGTGACATTTGTTACATCCACAGGCTGTGCGCCTGTGGAGTCAGGATATAATACGCAGTCAACCCAGTGGCATATAAGGGGGGGGGGCTTAACCCATGACAAATTTTTTTTTGGGGGGGGGCAAATAATACTTCATAGGTGAGTAAGAAAGAGATTGGTACATGTATATTTATTTATCAACTGTTGGCACCCAAACTCTAATAGAACAACACCATCTGCTTTTTTTTCTCCCCCCAACATCATGTTGAATGAGACCAAAGCTGCATTCACTTTTGAAGTTCCCCCCCCAACACCAGAAGCTGGATACGCTGCTGAGTGAACCCCCAAACCAACAAAGAGTGAGGACGCATACACACATCAATCGCTGCTACCGATATCCACTGGCAAAATGCTGCAACCAATGAGACCTCCATGAGACCATCACGGATTGTTGCAGGTTTACGAGTTCTCCAGCCAATCACGGCTGAAGGGTCCTGCTGTGAAACTCCATTCTGCGTTAACTACTCTAAGTTGGCACAACCTTGAGGGTGGGCTACAGATAAAAACTCAGCAATTTCTTGCAGTGTAAAAGCGAAGCGAATTCGACGTCACGAAATTTGAAGCGAAATTCACAGGAGTTCAATTGTGGTCAACTTTTTTGAATCTGCAGCACAACTATTTGATTGGACATCACATGCCAAAAATGAACTGGAATTCACTGTCAAATGTCTTACTCTGTTACTATTTTAAGATGAAAGGAACGGAAGTCAGTAACTGCCTGCAGACAAGCATTGTAGACTCCGAGCGCTCTGGAATTCTTGGAAAAAGTTGCTGGAAATAAAGGAACACACAAAAACTCTATCAAGGGTGATGTCAGTTGAAATCACAAAAAAAAACAAAACTTAGTAATTAATTGACCATCATGGAATTTAGGCATTGGGCCAGAAAATTGACAAAATTAGGATTCAGCCCCCTGACCAGCATAACACCATTCCAAATCTCCAATGAGTGACCTGGTAACATTTGATTTTGCTTTATTACACTCTGTGTATACCGCTGCCTGTTTTACTTACCAAAGTGTCGTATGGAGGGCCCATTGGCCAATGCTTTGATGAATTCACGGTGCTGTGGCAACATTTGCTTCTGAAAATTGCTGCAGGCTTTTTCTTTTCAGACACAAAAACGACCCCACAAAAGAACAAAATTTGAAGCAGTTCATTTTCAAGAGGCAGGAATCATAAATGGAGCAGGTTAAACGGGAAAAATAGAAACTGCTTTCTGCTTTTTCAACTCTTTTGACTGCACTAATGGTTTGGGTCTTTGGTTTTGGGGGTTTACATACACAAATTTCAACCAACAGTGAAAGTGCTGGATGCATCTGAAGGGTCCAGATGGGAAAAAAAGAGAGGGAGAAAAAAAATTCGTCTTTTGAGAAAATCAGTTAGAAAAAGACACACAGCCCATTTCTTTATGCAAAAAAGTGGAGTGCATTGTACCTTCGGTATTTCTGAAATTAGTCTTACTTAAAAGAATTAATTTAAAAGAATTTTCATTCACAGGAGAATTACTGATTAGGTGGATGGGTTTTATCAGCTGTTGCATCTAACCTCTTAGATGACTGACCAACACTCCATCCCAGTGAAAACCACACTAATCGTATGCTTTATGTGTTCAATGACATAAACTGCTTACTTTCTTCTGGCTGATGGATGATACCTAATCCTGCATCAAGAGAGGGGAGTGTTACACTCTGAGCAGCACTTCCGCCACCATACTAAGCAGGAAGAAAAGAAGTTTTGTAGTCAGTCAAACCAATGAATATTTCCAGCAATCAGTGCTGTAGTCAAGACCATCGCAAGACACGACACAAGACCAGACACAAGACCATGGACAAGACCAGTCAGAAGTAACAGGGTGAACAATGACAAAGGAATGCGTTTGTCGCAGTTCATTTGAATAGCTTGTGACTTGAATTCAGACTGGAGGTTGTGCTGGTTTCGTGTGGTCTTGTGAAGGTCTATAAGTGGTCTCGACAACAACACTGCCAGCTACATGTAAACCTTATTTCTGCTGTAATAACATGTCTTGATTTCACTTTTTTTTTCACTTGGGGAGGATTCATTCCCACCTGAAAATGTCACAAATCACAAGGTGCACCGTCGGGACTCAATGTGGTTAGTGTGCATTCTCCTATAAGTGACAGCGAGCAAAATGGATAAAGTGCCATGCTCAACAACACAGCATATGGATGATGTGCACTGGCAAAACCTTCAATCAAAAGATAAGAAGGGAAATAAAATTTTCACCTGAATGTTTTTCACCACATGTACAGTACTTACACACAGTGGGTCTGGACTGACCCCTTCGTAGATCAGCCCTTTCCAACCCTTAGCCTTAAATGCAGGGCTATCCCACCTAAATGTACAAAAAGACCCAAAAAAAAAGTAAAGCGGTAAGGAGGTATCGTATAAGCCCCACACCCATCTAACACTGCTTTGTCAGGATTTATATCTGCCCATAAAAAACACTGTTTCATTTGCATGCACAAAATTTCCTCGCCTGCTGTATGATTGCTGCTGTCAAGTACAAAAGTAGACAGTCAGGACCTCAGTGCCTTCATCAATGTAGACGTCTTTCATGTGACGTAACATGACGGGCAAAGGCATTTCAGGAAGCGTACCGTGTCCATGGAGGTGTGTGCATTTTTGAATCTGTGCATTTCTATTGGCAGTTTCATGCATGCCAGAATGTTGAGACTTCCAAGGTGCGCGAGTTTCCGTGCACACCTGTGTAAATTAAATGCCAAGTATAAAAAATCATGTTACTGCAAATCCTCTATGGGGCTAGGAACTAGACAAGGCTGATTATTGAATACATGAACAGATATCAACGCCTGCCTGTTCAAAGGTCACTAAAAGTCAGTTGGAGCGGTTCACAGAATGTTTATGCATTTGGCACAGGCGACTAGAACTCAGCGACGAGATTGGACATGTTGGAGGAAAATGACACGTCCACAAAAAAAAAACCAAAAAGGTCTGATCCCGGCCCCAGAGCAATGTATGGTCTAAGTCTGCTTGAAGGCACTCCTTAAAATACCCATTTCTTATGTTCTATAGCAACTCTTACATGTAAGAACACCATAAACGTGGACTGAAGACTTCCAGGTTTTAAAAGAGTTTGTTTGAAAAAATCCTGCAATCAGGAAAATCCTTATGAAAAAAGAATGCAGTCAGGAAAAATCCTGAAAAAGCTCAACCCTGAAAACTATGGTATCTTACCCCGCCAAATTAGGACGTAAGACATTGTAGAATACCCACGGCCGACACCTTTCTGCGAGGCACAACAAACACAATTCAAACATCAGATAACAGCATAAACTGAAAACAGGTGGTGTTACCACCTTACCTTTGAATGCCTGAAAGAATGTGCATTCACACACCCTCCCCTCAGTACCAAAATGATTAAAAGACTACTTCTCTAAGGTGTGGTGAATCCATTTTCAAAATTATGAGCACAAGCTACATTCATAACATACCTCTCATTCTACTCAGCGAGACTTTCATTTTCCTGATAGCTTTTTCTACCTTTTCCAGGGCCACTATGTAGGCGTTTACATCCATATCTTTAACTGCCTGTCAAACAAGAAGCAAAACATCAAACGAGACTGACATTGCAGAGGGTATGTATGAGATAATGAAGTGAATAAACAACTAATCCTCTTCTCTGATGACTCAGAGGAGATGCCAAATGTGAATGTCACTTCTTCACTGATGAATATTCTTTACTTAATTCTCTACTCATTTGAATCCCCCTACCTGCTGAGCTTCAACGATGCCGCACAATGCAGGACCACAATCTATCTCGACCTGTGCACTCACCATAAAGAACCACGCCTGGTCATCTCCATCAACTAAGTTGACAATGGGCTTGAGATTACTGAAATCAAGCGGGGACACTTCCTCTAATCAATGCATATATTGGCACCTACATGTTCATGTGAATTCAACAATCAATACAGCAATGAAACAAGACCTATCAATTTTACTCTCTAAACGTTCTGCTGATAAAGAAACCTTTCATCCAACTGAGCAGATATCTGGTCAATCTACAAGATTGATTGATCGTTGTGGTATTGGTTGACCTTGTGGCACAATCTGTTAATCCTTCCACCGTCATCAATCAATAAATCACATTTGGTCAATAAACAGAAGAAGAGATCAATCCATTAAATTCATCATTTCAATCAATCAATGAATGAATGACATCATTTAGCAATTTGTTGCTATTGTTGTAGTTAAAAACTCACTCTACAACTATTGGGCCATTTGGGTCAACAAGCATCCAATTATCCTGTGCTCCATTGAACTGACTAAAGCTTGGAGTGATGCCAAGAAGTTTGGAGATCTCCCAGAATGGAACTGCGAGGTTCTTTGGAAGAGACTGTATAAAAAGAAGTTGCATAGGTGACAATGGAAAAGAGTGAACTCTCTGCATTGGAGCAATACTCGACTGTTATCCCACAGCTGCCACTGGTTTTGTGCCACTTTAAGACTGTCTGGATTGAAACTTGGTTTGTGATCAAACTGAATTTTTGGGCCATTTCTCCTTAAGCTACAGTAGAAGCAGCATAATTTCATCAATGATTTTTGTAGTCAAAGTCAGAGTATTTCAGCTTTGATGCTTTTTTTGCTTACGGGACTAACACAGATAGTGTATGGGATGTCAGTAGTCAAACTTAGGTTCCAAAAAACAGTTTCACTACAGCCCTGGACTAGGAAGTTTCTGGAGGTATGTTGATTTCGACTAAACCCAAGCAGTATCCAGGGCTAATAAAATCAGTGCTATTAACTGGTTGACTGCACAACCAATGAAATGTACATGTACATGTGTAACTGACTGATTGGAAACAAGATCATGGGGCATCACATTTAAAAGTACATGTACTGGGTACAACACCAGAAGACATCACTAATAATGCTTGGTGTTGTGCCTTCCTTATGTGTGACTCCACCATTTTGACATAAAGATGTCAAAATGACTGACTAAAGTGAACTTCCATGTATGCCATTTCAGATTTGATGGTTTAAACACATTCTCATCACAGGTGTTAACACGGTCTCAAATTATGAGTTTGTGTTGTGCTGAAGTAATTCTTTTCATCAACTCACCCGTGGTATGTGCTTTTCGCCAGCCACCCAAACATAGGTCTGTGTTATGGCAGACAGGACAACATGTCCAAGACGCCACTCTGGTTCTCCGTCCAGTTGTTGGTAATCCAGGAATGGCATCTAACACAGAAAAGTTTTGTCAAATTAAGCATGATGGAAATCAATTAGGTTCAATACGAGTGATTCACACACGTAGGCTACCACGACAAGGCAATTTTTTTTCGAGCCATCATTGACACAGTACATGTACACGTGTGGACAAATCCAGTAACCATGGTAATCCTATTATGAAAAAATGCATCCAAGTGCTTTTTCAGGTGAAATTGGGCACATTTCTGCCATAATTACCGTATTATTTACTTTCATTCAGAACTTCAGACAATGGCCTTTTTTTGGACTGTGTGTGTAATTCATTCAATGTCTAGGACCTGGAAGAAGTCGAGAGTTTAATAATTGGCCCTTTGAACAAGACTGCGTTGTATAGAGTACCGAAGTGTGACGTCATTTAGAGGCAGTAGATACCACACAAATGAATGGAGTACGCACGCATGTTGGTTCACACACTGGTTCTCGCACTTATGCCTTTTACAGACATATACACGTACTTGTGCATATGACATACTCACTTCGGCACTCTATAATGGTCAGAACTTTGGAAGTACTGTTGCTTTGAGAGAACTTAGCTCACCGTGATTTTCCAATTTTGGGCGCGGCTCGCGCAGTGTACACGACAACTCAATATTATTTATTACACAAGGCGCACACTTGACAGTGTATAAATACGACAGATGTTTGGTGAGTTAGGTGATTTGGTTGATGTTGGTCCTCCAAACAAGTATTGTGCTGCTGTTTTCTGAAGTGAGCTTGGGGAGCTGACCTAAGCCAAGTTGAGGTGAGTGCACCAAATAAAATGGGGAGCAAAGCTGGAAATCAACAGAGATAACTGGATCATAGCAAGACCATATACATGAACTGGGGAGCACTGCTTTGTTGTGTAAAAGGGAACTGTGCATAGATTTGTGTCCTGGGGAGCTGCATTGAGTTGGAGAGCTACTTACTTCGTTGAGTACTGGAGAGTAGAGAGTTAATTTGTAATTACATGTAAGTTATTAACTGATTTCACTGTAGGGCAGAAACTTCACGGAGGCATCAGAGGTATCTGCCTAAATGCCCCTTCACGGAGGCACCAGAGGTATCTGCCTAGATGCCCCTTCACGGAGGCATCAGAGGTATCTGCCTAGATGCCCCTGGTCTTTGCCTCATAGACAAGTTGATTTTCTGATACAAGTGCCCTTTGCAAATGAGAAACTGCCTTGCCCTTTTAACAGTAAAGTTCCTGCCCTGTCACTGTATCATATTGAAAGTGGAGATTTATTTGGAATTACGAGTCTATTAGGACCAGGGCTGTAGTTTATTTTTCTGGAAGGCAGAGGGCCTTAAATGATGCCTGGGCTCTGGCTTGCGAGCTGATTGGACAGGTTTAGATGATACCTTGACCCAGACAAGCAGTAGCCTGTGTGCTTTAATAGTGAAGAGGTTCAAATGATATCGTGTCCCACACTTTACTTTAGTGTCTGCTTTACCTTTTCCTAATCAGGAGTCTTTAGCTTATTTACTATTTGGAGATTTCTCAGATAAGCACACAAGTTGGGGTAAGACAATTTGTTGCATTGTAAATACAAAGTGTAAATAATTGCCCTTTTGAATGAAGAGTGTAAATATTAGTTCTAAATTGTGCTCAAATATTGAGGTTGCGGATAAAAAAGTTACAGCCTGTACTGGAGTTGCAGACGCAACTGTTATCATTTATTTTGGAGTTGCGGACCTGAATTAAATCGTCTTGAGTGTTTTCGGCCGCAGTTCCTGATTCTTGACTGCTCTTATTTTACCTCCATCTCTTGTCATTTATCCTTGGTAACTTGATAATTGTTCTTATATTTTGATCCGGATTGCTACACTGGAGAGCTGGAACTCCGAGGTTTAGGCTTTTAGTTATTCCGTCTGGTGGCAGCACTAGCCAAGTTTCTTCAGGAAGGAGACTTCTCCCCCCTCCCCACCCTTTCCCTTTTCCACTACACTCCTTTTCTGCTGGTCACCCACACGACCCGCACCAATGGCAGTAAGCATTGTGATAAAGAGCTACTGTTCCTTGATAATCACTCAGTGCAAAACTGATGCATGCTGGCATGGGGGGACAGCAGTCTGGAGTGTCCAGACAAATCTCGCTGGAATCGTCTACTGTCATCTCACGCATTTCACGCATCAAACAGTTTTCCGTTTGCATCCACCTAAATTAAGCTGCAATTTTGTACATTATTAAACGTGAATTTCCTTTCACATAACTGTGTCTCGGTTTGGTACTACACTTAACAACAATGGGAATAAATAATAACGATGGAAACCTACACGTGTTCATGGCATTGGTATCTGCCAGTAAGAGATGGTCACGGTGCATTATACATAAAGTAGACAATTATTTTTAAAAATTAAATGAAACAAAAACAAGTGAAAGAGCCTAAAATTGACCAAGCATACATGTACCTTTGGCACATTGAACTCGAGGCTTTTTTTTAATGCCAATAAGGCTGAGATATGTCACATTTCAATGGGTAGATGGGTGCACAGATGAATAAAATGCACGATTACACAAGTCACATGACAGTTGTCGAAAAGTGGCCAGTTCAAAGTTTAAAGTACTATTACTCTACAAACTTAACTACATGTATCTAACTCAATTGCCAGTACTTGCCAAATTGCCGATGTTTTTGCTCAAGGGGCACTGGTCTAAACTCAAGGATCACAGGGACCATGGCCATATCAATTCCTGCAACGTTAGCAACGGTGCAAAGCCCCCCAATAGGCAACCAGGGATCATTCAAACAGGCTACAGTTTTCATGAAAACTCCTGAAATAAACTGCAGTGAGAGACTAACAGGAACCAGTTTAACTCCTTCTCGGCGTGAATTTCTTTCCAGAAGCCGACTCCAAGAATTCTAGCCTCGCTTGGCCACGAAGGCCACCTGCCAAACCGCAAATTCTCGGTTTGTGGCCCAGCGTGCTCTCCACGCTTTGAATTACACGGTGAAAAGGCTGATTGTTCAGTGGCATGCGGCTCTACTCAAGCTTCCACATTCCTGTTGCCTCTTTTCAAAGTGGGGACTATGGTGAAGCTGGTGATTATGATGCAAAATCGGTCTTTTCATTTCTGGGCTACACACAAAGACCAATTTCCATATATACACAAGAGCCAGGGTCTGCCTTCTTTCACCGTGCTCGCTCGAGCGTGGGCCGAGAATAATAGCTGAAAAGCGGGCAGAGGATCTCCATTTTTACGGCGGCTATAGCCGCCTCCCGGTGCGAAGGGGTTAAGAACCCTAAATACTTCACACACCTTCAAATTGTCTATTACTTTGCCCGTTGCGGCAAATCAGTATTCTGTTGAAAATAGGAAGAACTGACAGAGTTCAGTCAGTTTCTTTGTTTAAAAAAGAAAATAAAGAGATGATCCACGAGTAAAACGAAAGCCTTGCGTGAGCAGAAAATAATGACAGGTGCAAAAATGAAACCAACAGTTTGCAGAAATAAATGAATCCATTTCCACTTTTACCTTGGTAACTTCATCTCGCAGTGTCCCATCTTCAATGAGCTCTGGGAGTCTTGTAGCAATCTTCCACCAGGGGTCAAAGTACTCTGGAAGCTTATGCTGGTAAGGGGATGTGAATTGAAGATGTGAGACACAATTGACACAATTTGTTATTAAGTTACAAGGAAATATGCCAATTATTGATTTTATAATGCATATGTCATTCATTTTATGATGCAAATAATCAGTGTTTTTATTTCAATCACTGCCACGCAAACAGATTTTTCCAAATAACATGTGGTAGAGTATTAAAGTACTATCTTACCAAAACAGTTCAAAAATGGTCAAAACTTTTACCTAATTTTACACATAATCACAAAGTGGCATTTGAGCATTTCCGCAAAACACTCCAAATTTTAAGTTAAGAATGAGCTTGGAGTTGAAAATAAATGGTGATTTCACTCACACAGACCTGGTGTTATTTTTGTAAGGCTGAGCAATTTAAATAATTGAATATTCATCATTATTTTTATTTGATTCTCATTTCGCACATATGTAATTCTTCCCTGTTTGTATTCTGTTGTTTCTTTTGTATTGTCTTGTTTGTTTCTTGTAATGGCATGCCTGACACAAGCTTCGCTTTTTCAGATTTTGCCATCTGTAGAGGCTTATCTTTTACATTGTATCTGTATTTTGCCAAGAGGAGAAAATAAATGTAATGTAATGTAACATACATGTAATTGAACTGAATATTTCACCTTCCAGTTGATCAAAGATTTGCTGTGCAATTTCTTTTTAAGCTAAATTTCACTTTTAGGACATGTAATCAATTTTCAGACAGAACATTTTAAGGGGAAATTAGTGTTGTCTGTAACTCTTAACAGGATAAATGTCCTGTCAGTAGTTTTCATTGCCAAAAGTTTGTTTATTCATTGAGAACTTGTCCATAATCAACAAGAGGCATCTCAACAGAGTCAAATTTATTTATTTCTCCTCACATACACAAGCATTTCATAATTCATTGTTTGTTAGATTTTCCAGTTTGTGGGGTACCCTACCCATTGATGTTGCTGCTGAAACTTGACCTCAACTCTTTTGTCTTAAAATATGTAAAAATGAGAAACCTCGGGCTTTCCCGTGATAATAGCATTGTATGAAGTTCGTCCATGGATATCAGCATTTTAATTGTAAATTATAAATAATTCATATAGGCCTACTACATGTTACTTTTAATAGAGCCTGAAAGTACATGTTGTAAAAGGTCACGCAGCGAGTTTCCAGAAACCTTGCGCGGTCTGACTATGGGGATTTTACATTGGGTCCATAATTTTTCGAAGAATAATTCTTTATTGAAACCAACTCATGAAATACTCATGTTGGAATTTTACCTTTGTTTTCCTCAATTAATATTTTGGAAAAGTCACCTGGAGATGGGTAAAAAACAAATTTTACTGACAACCTTTCACGTCCGGTGATTTTGTACCAAGGTCTCCTTGTTCATACACGTTTTGTTTTCACTCGCCGTGCTTTCTTGAAAACGAGATTGTACAACCTTGCAAAGATTGATCTACCTGCAATCGATGGGTTCCAGATTCTGTTGGGTTGACATCACGCAGTTGTTGTCAGTAAAGGTTAAATAAAATATTAGAATCTTTTGTAAAAGTAGAATATTACATTATGTTTATTACCTTATAAATTATAAAAGTGTGTAAAACATTTCGATCTGTTTTTATTTCGGCCTTTACCCACTAATTCAAAGGCCAAACAATGCTTCCGATTTCATGACCGCCAGACCCCAATTTTTCGGCGAGACCCTAAAGATTTTATTGGCAAGTTAGAAAAAAAAAGGTTTCTTTGTGTTCCGTTGTCGCTGTGGTAAAAACATGTGCGCAAAGCGCTGGTTCACATGGCGCCCCACCCATGTAAGAGAATACGTGATGAAGTGTAGCAACCAGTCCATTCATGCCGCAGTGAGCGTACATGTACGTGATCCGTCACGCATTGAAAAAAACATCGCTGTTGCAAGATTTCTTCCCCTTAATTCTTAGTATTTTGTCTATGTGTGTATTTTCTGTGTTCATCAGTTTAATTTTAGGTTGTTTTGCTCGTACTTGAAGCGAGTATGTTTCCACAAAATTTCCTGTGCACCGAGCTTTATCCGATCGCCCGGATACAGCTGTCTGGATGCATCGAAAATTACCAGAATGATATCAACAGAATTGTGTGTGTTGCTTTGAAATAAACTTGAAGAGGATGAGAAATAACCCCGATGCTAGTTCATCCATATAATTCACCATAATGGACAACACAGTCAACATTAATTAAATGCCGTAGAGTTTTCTATAATAACTACATGTCGTTTGTGGAACTCCCCTCTCGACCATTTTTGAAGAGGCTCGAAACACACTCGAGCACAGACAGCAAAGTGAAATCGGGACGAAGTGGAAATGGGGCAAAGTAGGGATGGGGCGAAGCGGACATGGTGGAGATGGGGTGAAGTGGTTAGGGGCCACATGGAAATGGGGCAAAGTGACTGTAAACCACTAAGACCATGGCCTACTACTTTTTTGTACTAGGCATTCAAGTTCCTAAACTCAAT
>NW_019091416.1:1281131-1301757 GCF_001949145.1 Acanthaster planci
GGAGGCTACTTTCTGAATTATTTTTTCTGTTTTATTTTTTATGTCATACGGATTCCCACTGTCAACAGATTCCCAATCCGATATTGATTCATACTTTTGTGTCCATTTTCCCATCAAAATGACTCATCCGTGTAAATTTCGATTTAGGGTTTAACCTAGCCCCACAAATAGGGCTGTAGTGGCTCTGTGCGACAGATAAGAGACAGATTGTAAAAGAGAGCCACTGCACTGCCCTATTTGTGGGGCTAGGGTTTAACCATGAAGAGATACTTGTGTCGCTGCTAGCAAATCATAATTATTTTACTGAGCAGGCGAACTGTTCAGCGAAAACTTAGAGGCATGGGTTTGTTTCGACAAAAGAGTCCTACCGACATTCTGGAAGTTGCTTGCTTTATTAAAGCTTGTTTTTAAATGTTTTAATTCCTCCATGATTAAAGAGTACTGCAGAAGTCAGGACGCTTACATGGCTATCGATGGGTGCATTTGAAATGCATCAAAACTTGAATGGAATAAATGTCGACAGAGAAACAGTCTGTCATCTCTTAGGAATCTTAGATCCCGATGGAGTACGGTGCAGAGCAAGGAAAAGGCTGCAGACCGGAGACGAGAGTACCGAGTAAGAGGCCCTAACTATATGTGGCATATCGATTCTTATGATGAACTCTAACATTATGAAATATGTATTAACGGTTCCGATCGACGAGATAAATAAATAAAAGCGAACAAACAAGCAGTGACCCAAAATTTATGGCAGGTTATTACATGCAAGCAGTGCGAGATAGGAGAGGATGTACGAGGATAATTAGGGCAGACTTCAAGGTAATGAGAACACAGTCATACAGCAACTGCAGATGTTTTTGCAAAGAAACTATTGTGATACACTTGCTGGTGAAAAAAAGGTGTCTTTCTTGGTAGCAGTTAGAACAACCAACGGATTGGGCTCTGGTGGAGCATCTAGCGAAAACACTGTTCGCAGTTTTGGATGAACATAAAATTATTTCATGAACCGAAAGACAACGGCGAATTAATTCAACGAGGATTTGTCGGACATTTCGTTGATTCAGTTTTGCTTCATGAACATTACTCAGGTGTGTTCCATCCAAAATGATGGCATAAAATGTATCATATAGACTGTCATACGAGATACCCAGATCACCCCTGCGGTCAGTGTACGTAACCGGGATTCGTTGTCGAAATTTTCTGTTGTAAGGCTACCCAAGATTATAATGCCTAGCTGTCTTAGTGCCTACTTGTTGCCTACTTGTTGGCAAATTTGGGGCTACATTGCAGGTTAATCTATCATTACTTTTTAATGTCGGAGACCGCAAATTAGTGAGGGCGACCTCTATAATTGTTTTCGGCCAATAACTTATTATTAATTTATGCAGAAATCGGTACGTAAACCTCCTGGTGAACCTCCGCTGCATAAATAGTGCTACTTTATTTGATATCATTAAAACTCCATAAACCCTGGTTGGGACCATAATGAGTTATTGATTGAATTCCTCGAACTTTATAACTTGAGAATGTGAAAGCACATCCAGGCCAAATATTTCTGTAAGAGGAATTCTTCCACAGTGTATTAATATGTAAACAAAGTAAACTATCCAATGTAATACAACAGTTCTGCGATCTCTCTCTGAAACGCTTGATTTATTCGGCTAGCGGCCGCAATACCTGATATTATTCCCTTGGGGGCATTTGTTCTGTGACAGGGAGTGGGAGCGGCGAGCGACTAATTTGTAACTCTCTATTTTACTGTATTGGGTGAGTTAAAGATGTCTGGTATCAAACTTTACAAAAATATCCTTATAGAAATTGCTCACATGTACTTCAGTTGTAAGGGGGTATAATTTCCCCATAACAACGTGTAATTGCTAGATATCTGCTCAATGTACATTAGGAAGAACACCACTTATACATTGTTATTTTCCATTCTTCCTATAGGGGTTATTTTTATTTCTTTTGCTTTGCTCAAATATTGACAACGCCTGATTGTAAAATTCTGGAGGCTTGAATAAAAGATATGAAAATTCACCGGAGTCCACTTGAGTCTGTCTCCCGAGAAGAGTAGAGCTCTTCAACCCCCAGTGTCGAGCGACCCGGCGCAGCCATCACATTGGGTCTGCAACTCGCGGCTCCTGACATTAATTAAGAAAAATTGTTAACACTGCAAGTAAAGTGGTTTTTTTTTTCATTAGGCTCTTCAGTGATTGGTCCAGTGCTTCAGTGATTATCACCAAGTTCCTCCAGTTTTATTTTGAATTTGGGAAATTTTTTAAATGTTCAACACGTTATATTGTTCACCCCGATGGTCCCTTTTGTGAGGAGTCAGCTCTATACTCAGCTGCATGCTGGCATAATGATCGGCACGGAAGGTACACATTCACACGCAGTGGTCCTTTTAATTCGGTTCACCGTATATCTTTATCCATGCCCTAATAATTAATGTATTTCATTTTCTGGGATTTCCAGGAAGAGCTAGACACAGTTGTTTGAGAGTGGAATGCCCACCTCGTCTCGTCCTCACGAAATCGCCAGGGCCATTTGGACGTCCCATAGTCATTTACGCCTTGCCGCAACTGTATTTATGTACCTGTTCAACTTGATAAAATAGAAATGTGAGAGTAAATGTACTTTGAACGGTTTTTACTCGTGTGCCAGGGACGTGTTTGAGCAGAGAGGGCTATTTCTGTCCCACATGACGCAGGCGAAGGTCTTCATTTATACCAACGATCATAATAATTTTAAAAACTGCAACCATGCCGTATCAATACCTTCATTACAAGCAATATTCATGCATTTATGTAAAATCTGTTGCACATGTACTTTCTTCCTCAACCTTTCTGAATACCCAACTTAATTGTTGTACCAGTGCACCAAAGTTTCATGAAACTTAAAAAAGTAGCCTTTCCCTCTCTAACTTCTAATACTATGTTGTTTTTTTTCTTTTGGTTTTAAGCTTAACGCGCGCGCTGAGTGCGGGCATTTTTTGTTTAGTCATATAAGCTGCCTACGGTGACATCGGAAGAGACTGTGGAGGTTTTCTGTTGTCTCACATCTCAAACTCAAATCGTCTTTCCTTTGGCGGACTGTCCGTCCTTAAAAAAATAGTTATAGGGATATTTTCAACAAATCCTCCTTACCATATTGTTTGGATACCGAAAGTGGCCTAGTCCTCCTCCTTGAGGTTTGCAGACTTTGCTGTAAGTCTATCCATCCAATTTCAATTTTTCGCTTTTTGCATTTGATTGCGAATCCGTTATAGGGGATTGGGAATCTGTTAGGAAGAATTCGAAAAATATTTTTTGTTTGACGCTAATGGGCTTCCGTACCATTGGACTCTGTGTGCAGAGCAAAAAATATCGATTTGAAGATGCTTTGAGATTATTTTTGTACACGTAATGCAGAGCAAACTGATCATTTTGTACACAGAAATAAGTGGGGATTTTAACTGAAAAGCTTAAAATTTATGCTTTTTGTAAAATCTTAGTTCTTATTTGTGCCTTATTTCAAAGAATCAAATGTTGGCTTTATTTCAAATTTTGAAAATTTTGATATTGCATATTAAATACTATGAGCTACTTACAACGTGCAAAAAGGACGTAAACAGCGCCCTCGTGCTCATTTTGCAAAACAGGCGCATGCCACAGTGCTAAGCCACCATGGCTCACGAAGCAACAGACATTCGTCGCAGAAAACAGGCCTGTGAACCCTTAGGAGGAGAACTTAAACAGCCAGCTTCCACACTAGAAAGCAACTCAGGAGATGCTAAGACGAATTCATCTGAAGATGTCGAAAAGGGCATCGATTTGGAGCCTCATTCATACTGGTTAACCCGCATCGTTTTTCTCCGATCGCTTGCGTTTGTTTATCGTGAGTACGAGTGACTCCACACGCGCGCACCAGCAGCGCAAGATTTGGCCTGGATGAAGGATAAAAACAACAGACATATGACTGGCCTAAAACTTTTTGCGTGTTTTGTACATCCATGGTGCACCATTTACGACACACATTTCTGCCTCTCTCTAGCCTCTTCCAAGGCGACGTAACTACACGATGCGCAGCAGCACAACCATGACAACGGCTCCCTGCCCCTGGCTCCCTTGCGTCGTGCTGGGGCATTCCCCCAGAACTGTGGCGTCCGACGTCTGCTCTGCTCCCGAACATGGGAGCGGAGCGGACGTCGGACCCCAGAGTTCTGTGGGTAGGCCTACCGTGGCATTGCATCATCACCATCTTGCCATTACGTTTGTACACACACGACATGTTACGTCGTGCTGCCGTTACCCATCGTGTCATACTGTTTTACGTCCTTTCCTTGTCGAATTTTTTACGCCTAAACTTCGCTCCTTCCGTCACCTGTTGCACTTTGTCCATTCATCATTTCGCCCTTTTGCCACTTTGCCCACACATACTTTGCCCACATGCCACTTCGCCTACTCGAGGGCCCACGCAATATTTCGCGTGATGCATGCGCTAATTTCACAAGCACGTAGGCCTGTCATTAATCAACAAATCTCCACATCCTATAACGTGTTTATTGTTTGCAAGTTTTCGGATACAATAAAGCATCAAGACTTGGACAAAATGAAAGCATTTTCAAAACAAGCATTGTTCTGTCACAGTGCTACAAGTTTGCCAACAGCATGCATTGAGACCTCATGGAAATCGGAAAAATTCCCAGATGCATAAGGACAGCTCTAATTCTAAGAGCTAGAACTTCTAAAAACTTCCTGTATCCATTCATTCAGAATAGATACAGGAAGGGTTGGATTGTTGTTTTAAAATTTGATGTGACCTCCTGTCATTTTTAATTTTGACAAAGGCCGTAGAAGAAGTGGCACATGGGCGAAGTGGCAAGTGGGCGAAGTAACCAATAGTTTGGGGATTGTATATTTGAGGAACCTGTTCATAATAAAAGAGAGATGTGTGTTTTAACTTTTGGATTCACCTTAGTAGATGACTTTGACATCATGCTTAACAACTGTAGGGTTGATGGTGTGGAAAGAGGGCAGGGTTTTGAGTAAGGGGGGAAATTATGAGGGGAACTGTGAGTGTTTTAACATATGACATGAAGTGGAGTCACACTTGCATGGCTGGTATAGCAGTAAAGAAAAAGTCGCATCTTCTCACAATTGACAATATGAAATTTCCAAAAATAGGGTCAGCGAAATAGAGTGTTGCATTTTGTTCTTTGAGGGGCTGACCAGTTGTATGAGATTGAAATGACAAAAACTGTGTGGGGGGGGTCCCCAGATATGCAATCCCTAATGTTTTTACCGCTAGGCCTATACTTGACTTTTTAGGACTCGTTATTACTGTCAGCTATTGTACATGTATGCTTTCAGCTGGCTAATAGTTAATCACTGTAGGGAAAAACCTGTGGCGTCCGTAGATGTAATTCTTTCCAAATTTGAAATTTGTCTCAGTCGCAGATTCATGTCTTTTTTGGCAATGTTTACCTTTATTGAGATGATATAGTATTAGGCCTGTAAACAGGGCCCTGTGTATGTCCAGTATCGACAAAGGGCCCTGTTTACGGGTGTAGTATATGATGAGAGAACTGGAGGTAGAATACAACTTCTTTCCAGAGCAGATAACAAAAAAGAGATTTTTCTCTGCAAGACTTCCGTTTACCATGGAGCTATAAAAACGCATCAGTGATGACCCTACAGTGGTATATCAGTCATCAGAAAGTGATAACAAGTCCTTAATTAATAGGCAAATTTAGCGTAGAAAATGTCTAAGTATTTACTTACAAATGACGTTTTCATTTTCCAGACGATTTTCTAAAAGTGAAGAGTTTGTTGATATTTTTAATGTGCTTGTTTCCCGAAACAGTAACAATTCAAACATATTTTCTAACGAGAAAAAGACATTGTACGAAATGCAGCCCATCATTCAACGTTTCGTCTTGCCTGCAGTGTAGTGGAGGCACGTACACTAGTGGCGAGGGTTTGAGACTCCTGTCGGAGACTCCTGATGGTCGGAGGTTCAAATCCAGCTGCTGTTCACATGCTGTGACTTGGGCCGAGTAAATTTACCCTTACTAGCCTCTGTCCACTCAGGGGTTGTAACTTTGGCACCTGTGAGAGCTGTAGATCGTTTGATTAGCTGTTGGCATCTGTAGTGACAGCGTCGAGGCTGATTGAGCTGCATGCTCCTTAGGGAGCTGAAATCGTTGTGAAGAATGTTCACGGACCTAGGGAGCAGTGAAAGTAATGTTGTTACCACCTTGAACATCAGTAAGGTAGATATGTGCGCATTGCAACTTATTTTTTTGTATCATTTCGTTCATGCAGTGACTGCATTCCTGGTTGCCTTACACCAAAATAAGCAGCTCTTTGGCCAAGATGGACTCCTTCCAACCCGTCTCTACCTTGACCGCATCAAAAACTACGTCGGTGGCACAGTCAATACACAGGCTCTCTCTTTCGCTCCGACAGTCCTGTGGTTTGTGGACACGGAGGGCACTGTTGATTATTGGCTGGATGTGTTGGCGTACGCTGGCATTGCATTGTCTGCGCTCGTGCTTTTGCTTGGAAGTGCCAACATGGTCGTCATGGCAACACTGTGGCTATTATATCACTCCCTAGTAGGCGTCGGACAGAAGTGGTGAGGAAATGAGACATTCCTGAATATAAATTCCAATAAAAAACGCCAGAGATATAAGTTCTGTTTCATATAGATCTAAGGACAACATTCCGATAAAGCAGCATTTCAAATTCTGTCCCCTTTTGTATTAGTTTTGTGCCTAGATAGTAGATACCTCTGCACAGTGTTGTAGTTGAGTCTATAAAGTCCAGTCACAGGTCCTTTCTTAAGACCAATCAGGCGGGGTAAGCGGTGACAAAGGAATGCTGTCACCACAGTTCATTTTAATAGCTTGTGATTTGGTTTAACCCCTTGACGACGGGAACTGTTTTCTGAAAGCCAACTCCGAGAATTCCAGCCTCGCTTGGCCACGAAGGTCACCTGCCAAACTGCAAATTCTCGGTTTGTGGCCCTGCGTGCTCTGCACGTTTTGAATTACTCAGTGACAAGGCTCATTGTTCGGTGGCATGCGGCTCTACTCACGCTTCCACATTCCCGTTGCCTCTTTTCAAAGCGGGGACTATTGTGAAGCTGGTGATTATGATGCAAATTTGGTCTTTTCGTTTCTGGGCTACACACAAAGGCCAATCACCATATATACAAGAGCCAGGGTCTGCCTTCTTTCATTTTGTTCGCTCGAGTGTGGGCCGAGAATGATAGCTGAAAAGCGGGCTGAGGATCTCAATTTTTACAGCGGCTCTGACCGTCATCCGTCGCAAAGGGGTTAAAGCTACATGTCTTGTAATGGACTTGTGATGGATTTGACTGCAATGCTGCCCTCATATGCCATTCCAATCAATTGGCTTTTTGGGGTAATTGTATCATGATTATCTGCCCAGATGAAACTGCTCAAAATTTTTCACATCATAACACTGGCTTCCTTTCATTTCTTTTTGATATTCAGGTATTCATTTGGTAAGATTTCAAGAATCTCTCATGAATGCCAGTAAACACTTCAAAGAGGTAGTGAGCAATCCCCATTAATACAGTGTGGTTCACTATAATAGCTATCTAACCATATTTATACAGATTGCGCACGGATATGGTCCTAAGGCGACAATCTTAGGCCTCCTGACTGCCAGTTGACTTCCGATGTCCCTTCAGATCACAATTTAATCAAGTCAGTGCAGTTGTAACCAGAGGAGAATAAGAAAATAACATTGCCAACATTGGGTAGGTGTCTTCCAAAGGTTGGCTTACTCTGGTCAGGGTACATTCAAGGTCCTATTTCCACTATCCACTGCTTGTGTATAAACCTCAGAGTTTTATTTGTGGGTCAATGGGCAGTAGACTCTCTTTCAACGCCCATCATGTGCACTGTCTGCTTAAGTTATATTGAAATGTCAGGCTCAAGGACACAAGCCCTCCACAATTCCCTCCCCCCCCCATTTATACTGAACACCAGTTATTAATATGCCATTCTATCTTGCTTTCTGGAACAGGTTGGGAATCCCAGCTCCTGGAGACCGGTTTCCTTGCTATCTTCATGTGCCCCTTATTCAGTTTACGCCAGTTCCCTCGGCGCACCCCGACCCCCTTGGTCACCCTCTGGGGGTACAGGTGGCTGATCTTCAGAATCATGATCGGAGCGGTGATTTGATTTTTGATGTCATGTTTATGGGGGGGGGTGTTCTGGTTTCTTGTACGTCTGGGTGATTAACTTGTGGCAAAGAATTTGACAAAACTATGTAACTGTGGCTTTTCATGCACGAAACTGAACTGAGATATTATCGTATGCTCTTGCATTCTCTAATGGTGAACTTGTGTAAGTTAGATGGGAGAATTCACCTGTGATTTTTAACTTCTTCTTGTTCCCGTATTTTTAGGGATTAATCAAAATCCGAGGGGATGAGTGTTGGCGGAATCTGACCTGCATGAATTACCACTATGAGGTATGGAAACCATGCCAAAGCAACATCCTCTCGTTTAACCTCTACTACTGATTCTACTTCTTGAAGTGACGGTTTGCACGAGGCCTACGGGTTGAAACCTGAAAGTCAACCCTAAGGAAAGACTCGAAAGAGCAGTGTTGTTGTCGAGTCCATCGCAAGTCTATTTGGAAGATAAGTCAGAAGTAACAATGTGAACAAAGACAGAGAAATGCTCATCAGAGTTCAACTGAATTGTCCTAACTACTTTTTCAACTTCCAAAAGGGTTTTCATAAATTGCATATGTCGGGTGCAAGGACTTATCACTGTCAATCCCTATTATTCTTCTCACAGACTCAACCAGTCCCTAACCCCATCAGTTACTACTTACACCAGTCTCCCGAGGCTATGCACAAATTTGAAACGTTGTCCAATCACTTCATTGAGCTGGTCACCCCCATTTTTCTCTTGATCCCATGGCGACCAACCATGATGCTAGCCGGAGGGATTCAAATTTTCTTCCAGGTAGGACAGGTACCCGACTTTCTTTTTCGGGAAATGAGAGAACACAGAAAAAAGTAGACCTTGTCTTAAGGTTGTAGTTATGGCTGATAACAGCACATGCACCAAAAGAAGTCACTGGCTAGTGACTGACAGCCACTTTTCCATAAACTTGAGCGTTACTCCAAGCCACATCCATTTGAATTTGACTCTAGCTGCATTACCTTTGAAATCACCTCTTTAACTGTATTTATGTTTGTCTAATTTGAGCAGAACTTTTGCAAATGAAAGATGGGTCCGTAAACATTTTAGTAAATTCAATGTCTAGAGATCAGCCACCTTATTATTATCAAACACTGCTTCAAAGTGGCTGCAACCAGCAACACCAAAGTCTAAGCCGAATCAACTCCTTTCCAAAACAGCCTTATTGTGTACAAAACTCCCCTCAGGTGGTACTCATCATCAGCGGTAACCTGAGCTTCCTCAACTGGTTGACCATACTGCCCAACATCTGTTGCTTTGATGACAGGAGCCTAGCCTGGCTCTTCCCTGGCTGGATGAGCAGTGCCAGTGCGACAGTGAGGCAGATACAGAGGGAGGAGAGGGAGGGGACGGGACCAAAGGCTACATTTGGTAGGTCATATGATTGGTAGGAGTAAGAGGCAGTACTGACGTGCCTGAAAGCCTCTGTGATCATTTATGCTGTTGAAATCCAGAGTTGTCGGAATAATTTAACAGAAAAACTGCTTTACTTCTTTAAATTTTTTTAAATACCAGTACTTGCAGCTTTGCCAAACTGGCCAACTTTGGTTATTTTTTATTTTGAGAAAATGGTTTCTAATCACCAAAGTGTAGCTTGTCTTTTTGCATTGTTTCAGCGAACTTTGGACTGTAGAGTCAAGTGCCACCGTTCAATACACAGGTGCTGGGCATCCCAGTGCCCAGAGAAAGTGTCATGGGCACAGTGGTTGATTTGGGCAACTTTAGAAAGACTTCATCTGATAATGCCTTCAGAATGGGGATCCAACAAGTCAACTGAGGTATAGCCATGATTAATTCAAGAGAAGTGAGTAGCAGTAGTCCTTCCATTTCTCTTTCCTAGGTGTGTATGCACGGCGAGTGTTACACATAAACTTGGCCGTGCTGATTGTATATTTGAGTGTACCTGTCGTGACCAACCTGCTGTCCACCAGGCAAGCCATGAACACTTCCTTTGACCCATTGAGAATTGTCAACACCTATGGGGCGTTCGGAAGGTAAGTTACCACTGGGCAAACAATTCTACTTTTTCTGAAAGAGTCGGAACTGAAACATTGAAAAATTGATTCTATTTCCATAGTTCACATACCTGGCTTGCTATCATGCGTGGGAACAAAGGCGTGAACATGCAAGTTGAGCCCTCACCTGTTTCTCATTATAATAGCATACAGCGCCCTCTCTAGGTGTGCACAAAGCCAATAGGAAAGCATTTTGATTCAAGGCTTCTCGAGCCTATTTTCTGAAATGTTTATTCCAAACACTCCAGAGACTTCATCAAAGTATCCACTAACCCTAACAGCCCTGAATTCTGTGGTTTCATCGTGATTTTTTGCAGCACCCTAGCGGGCACTAACCCCTGGCCAGAAAGGACAGAATTGCTAATACGAACAAAAAGCAGCGTGATCCTCCTGCCAAACTTTCACATGCCCCATTACTTAATTTCCCCAGTGTCACCAAAGAAAGAACCGAGGTCATCTTTGAAGGGACCTATGCCACAAACCCCAAGGACCCCAGCGCCGTCTGGCTGGAGTATGAGTTTAAGTGTAAGCCAGGGAATGTGACTCGTAGGCCCTGCCTGATCTCACCGTACCACTACAGGCTGGACTGGCTCATGTGGTTTGCGGCCTTCCAGGTACGTTTCGGTTTTGATAAAGATACTCTCGTCATTTTTATTCAATTAGATTTTACAATAGAAGGTCATTGCTTCTTCACCAAACTCATCCGGGCAATTGTGATCAATATCTATGGTCCAATCAGCCTGATGGAAACTTTTGAGTTAAGAATAGATAAGGAGAAAAAAGAAGTTTGTGGCTTTAAAGAATTAAAATGCATCAGTCAGAACGATTTCCCTTTTGGGATCACCAAAGGCACCGGTAGAAGTGGAGAGTTTGACATCTGTGCCCACCATTTGTTAAGCCAACCTTGTTCACTGTTGATTTCCATCCTTCCTGGTCCTTCAAACATCTACCACGAGGTTCTGGAGAATTTTGTTAGATTGAGGAGGTTATTACCGAGTGTTATTTCACTCGGGGCTTGATGCCATATGAACAGTTCTTTGTGGAAAGGATGTACCGTTGGTTTCTGGTGCATAGTATGATGTAGGTAGGATTCAGAGGTTCCCAGCAACTCTTGCTCTTTCATAGAGCAGCTGTTCTGGTCATCCGAGTAGACTGTTTTACCACCTATCTGGAGACACGGTGTTAAACTGAAAGATGAAAAAACGTTTTTGCTAAAGTCCTATCCTCAATTATACTTTCTGTCCCTTTTTTTTCTTGATATTTCTTCCTGTCCACTTACCAGAGTTACGAGTCCAATCCATGGTTGGTGCACCTTGCTGGCAAGTTCCTCTACAATGATAAAGGGGTCACGTCGTTGGTAGCACACAATCCGTTCAAGGATGGTGATCCGCCAAGGTCAGTCGCCTCTGCAAACATTTTTTCACTGTGAGGAAGGTAGCGTTGAAATGCAAGTTTCCAGAGACCAAGTCACTTTGAGCACGGCTTCAGAGTGTTTTACCCCACATACTTCAACTTCGCTGTTGTTTCTTCATTGCCTTCAATTATCTGCTGTTCTTTGTTGTTTTTTGTTGGCGACATTTGCCACTTCAGTCTCAGTAGGCATGAGAATAAACCCAGGAATTCTTGTTGAAATTGGTAATGTTCAAAAGAAGGATTCACTGTCAACGTTTATCAGGTTCGTCCGAGCATTGCACTATCGCTACCAGTACACCAAAATTGGCAGCCAGCAGTCACAGGAGGGCGCCTGGTGGAGCCGAAAGTTCCTGAGGAGCTATCTGCCTCCTGTCTCCCTGGAGAGCCTGGAGGGGTACATCAAGAGCCAAAGCTGGGACCTGCCCAAATACGCCAAAAGGAAGATCAGGGAGCAGAGGAGGGGGAAGCGCGGAAGGTCAGCATCATAGGTCAAATGTCAGAGCACAAGGATCTTGCATCACAGGGCAAGTTGTAGTAATAACTACCTGTGAACCACTTGTCAAGGTTGCCTGGCACTCGGGATATAGTTTGTGCTCGGGATAATCGGCCAAAGGTTATCACTCAAGGTTGTCTCAATCTTGCCCACAGGTCATACAGTGTAGACCTTATTTTTTCTTTCCCAATGAACAGGAGCCAAACCTCACAGAGGTATCACCTCTCTAAAAATTATCTCTTTTTTTCTACTTCCTTGAGAAATTCCAAGTTTTGACCACATGAATAAAGTTCAGATACGTGCGTGTCCTTTAAGCAAAAGTATACTTTTATTAGAACTTCCAAAACTTTGAAATACTGAAAAAGTTACAACTATGGAAAACACAAAATGGCAAGTTGGAACAAGCAAAATAACCGTACTTAATTAAGGGATTTTCTTTTTTATATTGAAGCTTACAAGTTTACAGAATGTGACAACAGCAGGTTTATTTGTACTTTGTGCTGTTTTCTCCTAAAGCTAAAAACATGGTTGAGCTAGCACTATTTCACTTTTGGGGGTCTTCGTTTAGTGTCAGTGACAGCTATTGAGAATATCTGCATAAAGTGGAAATTTTAATTTCTAAGCTTATGTTATGGTATCATCTAAGCTCTGCTTTCGGTCCAGTCGATAAATTGTATATTTTGTGCGATCATTTTCTGAAAAGATAATGTTGCTTCATAAGTTCTGCCTGTATCAATTTAAAAATATGTCAAATCAGTTATGATTTTGCAGCTTCTTGCTTTTTAGTTTGATCTGAAAAAATAAACACTGATTTTATAAATTACAATAATAAAATATGATTGTACAATAACACCTTTTTGGTTTTAATAAACTTTCATGCATATAACTCTTTATATGAAAAAATAAAAACTTGAGAAATGAATATTACGAAGAGGTAATAGTATGAAAATAGAAAGGATCCCTGAAACGCAGCTTTTCTGGCCAATTATGAAAACTTGATTTTTAAAAAAGATGTAACAAATATAAAACTCAATTTCCTGAGATGACCAATGTCAGAATCTATGTGATGACTCGGGAACTTTGACGCATGATACCTCTTTTAATGTTAGAATCCGATTTGAATATGATGACCGTTTCAAGGGTAGAAAGTGTATTATTCCGGTAGACAAAGGAAATACTTCTTCCACTTATTCCTGGGATGCGAAATGATAAATCCATCATGCTGCACAGATATGGATCCTAGCTTTACGAAATGTTGAATTCCAAGCAAGAAAACTGATAAACGTTTGCCCTTTGCAAATATTCGGAAGTCCTTCCAGAATCTGTGTTCCATTCAAACATTCTAACTAATCTGAACAAACTACCAAAAGTTAGATTTTTCCAAGCATTTTGCACATCTCAGTACAACTGTTCATTTTCGCCTGATTTGTTCATGCATAATATTAAACATAACTAGTGAACACCACAAACTTCCAACTTCCAAGATGGATATTACCCTGGTGAAATACACCAAAGCCATCCATGCATTAAAAAAAATCACCTCTGCACAACGTCATCATAGCTTAATGCAAACAAAACACTGGACTGAAATCTGGCACTGCATACACAGCTAGTCATCCAACTCGAACCATCCCGAAAGAAAGTCAGTAAGCAAGGTTGCCTGCACTGGTCGCCTCTACTGGTGCATCTCGCAGGTGAAGTACTCCTTGAGTGGAGCCAGGAGGTGTTTGATGACTGGCACACTCCATGCCTGACCCATTAGCCGGTGGCGTGAGGTGCGGCTCATGTTCGCAATGTCTGTGTAGTGGTCGGGAAAGCCAAAAATCCTGCCAAACCCAAAGCGTGACAAGATTCATTATGAACAGATGGACCATGCATAATTAACTTGATTAGCATGATTATGGCCTGCATCTTCAACTCTAAAGATTCCAACTACCTTTACTCGAGGACACGTGGTCACTATTTCCCACTGTGCTGAAGATGCTCTTTCTCTTTTCTTCTCCAACTTGTACACATTCAGTTGCAAACTGGTCCCAAAGATTAATCTGCTCATTGGGCCAAGGTCCAGTGGTTCGAGTGCCCTTATTAGTCCAGACAGGCCCCCACACTGGCCTCCACTGCTCTATGTAGAGAGTCCAGTAGCTCATTAGCCTGCTGGTGGTTTCAGCAAGGCAAGCGTAGCCATCTTCAAAATCTTGGTGCTATGGCAATGAATTTCAGCTCAGGCTGGGCTAACCTACCAGCTTTTTCACACATGCTGCTGGAAAGTGTCACTCTAACCACTCTTATAACGGAGTATGGCTTGAAAACCAATCTTATTCATTAATACACGGAGGCACAAAATGAAACAATGATAGGGGAAAGCACTGCTCACCTTTCCATTTCTGTACACCAGAGGGCGTCCTCCTGTCCGTTCATCAGGACGGGCAGCACTTGCTCATTCTTTTGCTTGATGGAGTTCAGCTTGGAGGTGACTGTGCGGACCTTGGAGAACTATCACAAAACAGATCAAAGCTGAACTTCACAGGTCAAAAAAACTTTCCAATAGACACACTTGGGACTTTTTTGAAGAGACGGGGGGGGCATCCTCCATGAATTGTTGTTTGTAAGCCCTCAAGTTTCCTTAAAAATATACAAATGTTTCAAAACCTACAATGTAATTAATTGTCACATTGATAAATCTCATCTTAAAAGGTTCTGTATGCGACGTCAATGTTACTCAGAACTGCTGTGTCCACTCGTCTTTCAGCTCACTTGCTCAAGAACAACCATTGAACAATATCTCTGTTTTTTGGTAAAATAGGCAGTCTTTTCAGCAACAATACACGAGCATTCACACAGACAAACTGCAATTCTTCAGTCCTTTGGAGAAAGGACAATAAAAGAAACAAAAATTGTCAGTAGAAGAGGAAAGCCCATTTGCTGACATTGTGCACCTGGCTATCCAACCACATCTACCCACATTTTCCTACCTGGGCTTGCCTGTTGCAATTGGGTTCCAGACAGTCTTGAAGGCACAGTGCGTTCTTGTCTGTGGCAATGTTGGGTCTTGGTAGCAAAAATAAGTGTGGGGGGGGGTATGAGTTCCAAAACAAGGATGCGGGTATTCAGAAAAGAATCAATGAAATATGATCTATGTATTGAGATCTCTACTTCTCAGAATTAAGCTAATTTCTAGTTCATTTCTAAACTTCAGTCAAATGACGAGAAATTACATCCCCACACATCAAAGCCAATGGTCTAAGTGCATCCACTTTTAGATGTTTATGGCCACCTGTTGCCATGGATACCGACCTGTTCATGCCAGGCAGGTTGCCCCAGAAGTAACGGGCTCTGTGGGCTGGCGAGACATCCTTTGCATCAACAACCACCGGGTCACACTGCAAAAAAGAGGGGGAAAAAAAAAACTAATATTTAACCTTTATAAAATGTTGTATTTGTCCGGTATCTCAAGTTTTTTATGCTTGCAGGAAGTTAGATTCTGTGATATAACACAGAGTATATCACATGATTTGGGGCAAGTAAGTAATGTAGAAGGATTCTTGGTGATAGTTGTAAAATTTTGATTCTTTTGGAAAAATTTCTAGAATCTGTCATGCAATCTGAGTTCTAATTGATGCAGGTTTTTTTAGGACGACGCTGGCCTACCTCCAGGAATTTTGAAATCTCCATTTTGTGTTGGTGAGGCATCCCGACCACATTCTCAAACAGCCAGAAGAATGGGCGCTGGCTGTCAGCGTTGGGGCGCACGACTGTCAGGAGACGGTAGAAATCAAAGAACAGACGACCAGTCCCTGCTGCAGCAAGAAATGTTAGCAATGCAATATGTAAAGGATTAAGCGAAAAGCAGTGTAAATGCTGAGCCCAGGAAAGTTTCGGCTTCGCAGGAATAATTATCCAACTCATAACAAAATATGATGTTAACTGCACTAGATGGCACTGAGGCAGTATTCCTAAACGAAATCTCTCTCATTACAGTCACGCAACTTGCAATATTTGATTACAAAATGCAAACTGTGATCTGATTTGAAAGAAAAAGGAAACGGCTGAAGTCAGCTCTGAGCTACTATTGGAGTCACTGACTGTATACCTCAGACGCTTCTGAAAAAAAAAAGGAGAAATGTGTAATGTTTTGTCACTGTGAGATTATAAAATGAATAAGATGTTGGGTTTCAACATTAGTGCAAAGGCTAGCAAGTCTGCTACCAGCTGACGTAAAATACCTGTTTCCAACCTGGAACCATATTATATTATCAACTTCGTAAGACTGTAAGAAAAGTCTCGTGTCAGCATCCGAGACAGACACATTCTGATGGTAAGCCAGTACCAGGCAGGGTTAACCACTTGCTTCCGGGTGCCTTTGGAAATGCAGTGTCTAAAACCAGGCAATTTTCATTATCTTCGGTTTTCAAAATTTTTCAAAAATTCATATCTTTTTTCCTGAATGCCTAAACCCCATGGAGTGACTGTCTGGTGGCTACTTTAATCTGACAGACAACATCTGTTGATGCCCGAGTATTTCAGCCAGGCCTGCCGTCGTGTAAAAAGAGCCCAGATTGTGTGGTGTTACCTAAGTTTCTTTTGTTCCCGAAAATGGCACAGTGCACTGCTGGCGTCTTTTCCATACGGGCCAGATTAGTGTGCAGCGGTATTGCATCACTCATCACTGGAGTGCTGGAGTGCTTTTGTCCCTGGTGGTAATCCGCTTGCCCTGAATACCACAAACAGTGGTATACTGTTCAAAAAAAAGATGGATTTCCTCCCCTACTGACAACTGAAAAAATGTTAGCAATTCCCCGCAGCTCGGTCTTTTGTTCCAAGTAAGGTCTTTTGTTACAAGGCCAGCTCTTTTGTCCGATTTCAGGCAACCAAGCAATGTGTACAAACCCAAGGCACCCGAAACCAGGCTCCCTGGCAGCAAGTGGTTGAGACAAATGCAGTTGATCTATTAACAAACTTGCTAGCTAAGCAAAAACTTACCAAACAGTCCTTTGCGTGCCGGGTTGGCAATGGAGAGATCATTGCAGGGGCTGCCACCAATTAATAGGTCAAATGGCCCAAGAGAACGAATCTTATTCATAGAAGGATAAAAAAAAAATTGCTTCCATTAAACTCCAGATTCTCATATATAACAAGAATGGCCCATGGCTGGGATCAAATGGCCCCAGAGATACAACTGTTTCCAAGGAAATACAAGAATTCTTTACATTAACATGATTCTTACGTAACATGAATAGTGATTTGGAAGTAGCAAGACTGTAATGCTGCACATTTAAAGGTAAATACAAAAAATACTCAGAGGAGTTCAACTATTTCTAATAATGCACAAGCAACATGATATATTCCAAATGAATGTATACCCATGTAATATTCCATGAGCTTTGTCAACTGTCGCTCTTTAAGACATTACCTACATCCATCACAAGTTACATTCTGACTGTTTCCCCAATTAAGGGTCCAGTAAGGGCAATCTACCTCCTCTGGCTCCCGTCTTACCTCTTGCGCCGTGATCTTCCTGATGTCATCCAGCTGTTGGATGATGCCGTCGTGACGCACCGAAGACACCTGCATGGCTTCCTCGTTGATCTCCGAGGCGAAGTAACAGTCCACCTTCAGACCCAGTTCCTTCAGGACCAGCATGCCTTGAATGAAAAGGGGGGGGGTGTTGTCATAAAAACAGCAAGCAGACAAACTCCGAGAGCCGATTTCATGCATCTGCTATCAACTATGAGATTTTCAATGACATAACCGCATTTCACCGAGATCCACTCACGGTAAGTATCAACAGATTGCACTGTGACAATCACTAAAGCTTCATTACAATGTGGAGAGAACAAAACAGGAGGCAGGACTCAAATCTGTAATCTCGAAGATTGTGATCTGGCTCTACATCCATGTTAATCATACTGACAGAAAAACTGGCGGAAATCAAGACCTGTGATTCTTTGTTAGAAATATAGACATACGAACAGATACTGAAATTTAACAACAGGGGTCGATCATCACTACCTGTTCCAATGCCGTCAAACAACGAAAGAACCCTGATGGGTTTACGCTGATCCATTTCCACGGGGGGATAGGTCTTCATGGGTGGGAAGGTCTGGCTGCGATCCTGCTGGAAAAACAAGAGCAGCTTCTGGGGCCAGTCGGGGCGCCGGGTGAGCAGGCCGGTGGTCGGCTCGGGTTTGCACATGAAGCATTTCCACTGGTCCTCATCAAGAATCTGCCGAGTGGGAACAGGGAAAAAGCTATCACCAGCTTGGAAAAATCATAAAGGAAGGGCACAGAACTTTCAGAAGGAGTTTGAATCCTGTATTAACGGTGCTCTTATTAATGAGGTTAGACCGTATCAGGAATCTCACCTCTTTGACGGAGCTAGGGCCCACCAGATGCTCAATGCAGTCGTGGCAGAATGAACGATAGCATTCTGGCTGGTCACACAAAATGATGTCACTCCCCTCAGCACAGATGCAACAGAAGCTCTGAAAAGAACAGTCAGCTTTAAGCTTAGACAGACAGTGTAAAGCTTGAACAAATAAAAAATCTGCAGTACTTTTACTTCAATTTTGAAAATTTTTGGTAAGCAATGTCACAAGTGCTACCAGCTCAAGGGTAAAATGAAAATTATTACTTTTGTCAGAAACTGATATTTTAGAAGCAGCTTCCTTACTGGTGCTTTTCACTTTTCTTCAGTTTAATTTGCCGTGTCTGAGTTTAGATTTCTCTTTCATCAACTAGAAATACACAGAAAGGATCCAAGATATTTAGCAGGTAAATTTTGTGGGGGAAAAAAAAGATTACAGACCAAACTAAGATACATGTACTTTGAGCTGGATTGTTTTTAACACAACTTTCCCAAGACACGGCTGAAACACCATTCACTGAGTTCTGAGGAGGGCTGTATTCCCCAGACTGTGCTTGGAGCACCATGCATTTTGAGGTGCCTCATACCTGGTAACCATCTTCGTCGTACACGTAGGCCATCTCTACAAACTCAACCTGTAAGACCAGAGACAAAATGGTAAGCAATGCATAACTGCCCAGATTTTGACAACAGATCTCTTGTTACATCACAGTCACAGTCTCTGGCTACCAGTGGTTGGCAAACTATTGCTGGCACGAACAATTACCAATGTGTGAAAAATCTTAGGCAGCTGACTACACTAAGAAATACCAAACAGTACTATAATTAAACTGAATAAAAATGCCTCCCTCTTTAACACTAGAGGGGCAAATGGGCATTATGAGGCTGAAGCTGTTGCCAAGCAAACTTGCTCCAAACTTTGGTCGCCCAGACAAGATGGTAAGCAATATTTGTGAACGAGAGAAAGAGCTGCCTGGATCCACACACTGCGCCAACTGGCAATTTGAAGACAAAGAAGTCGATCTGGACTCACTCTGCAGACTTCGCACAGACCACCAATGAAAAAAGGATGCTGGGCTGTCAAGGCTGCACTCCCACAACCAATGCAGATATCTAAAGTAGACAAAAGAATTTTTGGGGTCACGGTAAGTGACAAGAATACCGTTACATTTTCTATTTTTAAAGTGGTCCTGCCAGAACATCTTGCATTGCAAGGATTTGGAAAATTACCACTGTAAGCTTAGATTTGGTTGTCCAACTGTGAACTCCTAATCTTTTATGGTTATAAAAATAGTGAAAATAAAATCAAAACGGTTTGCTCGACATATTTGAGGTTAATAATAATAAATTTAGTTACTTCTTCACAATAAGCTCTAGCCATGATATACTGAAATGCTATTGTTGGGATCATCTATTGTTTCACTCAATTGGGAGCCGTTTTGATTTTAAAATCACAAGGAAAATGCAAGCAAGTTTCTCAAACTGAGGCCTAAAATCGAAAGTTTTGTTCCTGGGCAGAAATTAGGGGTCCAAAAGTGTAACATTTTCTTGTCCATGTTACATCCGATCTTTTTTATTTGACTTAATTGATTTCAAACTATTACTATTTGTTTGGCATGTAATTTGTATCAATTCATCACTCTTATAAATTAGATAATGTGTTCTGAACTTACAAAATCACATGTCAGATGTGACAGGGACACGAAAAAAAACAGGGACCCCTAACTTCTGGAATTACCCTCATAAGAAGTTAAAGTAATGTTAAAAATTATAATTTTTATTCACAGGTTAATATAAAAATACTTGATACAAAGAAAAAAATGCTTAAATCATAACCTACCTTCAATGTGTTTGATCCCATTACGAACCTCTGGGATAACGGTATCTACAGATGCAATCAGAAAAGGGAGTAAGTTGAAAATTAAACCAACAAGAAATAGTGTTCCCATTTTCATTTCTATCACAAACCAAATTGAACCATAACCCTGGTTCCTATGATACCAGCCGTACTGAAGCTGGAATATTTCAAACATCTCGAGGTGTTACGATGTGGGATTGAATATACCCAGCAAGAAATGAGACCGAGGGGTACCCCCCCAACATGTCCAATTC
>NW_019091416.1:1301844-1341074 GCF_001949145.1 Acanthaster planci
TATGGGATAGAAGGCAAACATCCAAATGTGTGTGTCCTGCCCTCTTCCTCCCCAAGCAGTGATCAGTTTGTTGACTCCGACAGTCTTCACGTCTCCGACTGTTGGCATTGTCGGGAGATTGAGGGCTGTTAGGGTTAGGTACTACTGGGGGCACGGTGCTAGGAATCAATCTTTCAGACTCCCATGACTGCTTACCTCTGATATCTTTCCAAGTCTCAGCTGCCTTGGACGAGGAGTGGCCAGTCTTCTTAGTGGGTGAGGACAACACAGGGCTTAAGGGTGGGGAGGCTGGTCGGGGTGGGGGTTGTTGTTCCTCTGTTGATTTGTATGATTGAAAAGACATAAACTCTCGATGATGCAGCCGCCAAACAACCCATATTCACCAACATCATCAGTAAAGAGGAGACAGTAAGAAGCAATTACAGTTATAGAGGTGGGAGGAAAACCCAAGAGGAATGTTCTAGGTAAAACCCACGGAGTCAGTAGGGACTGAAAACCCAATCCACATTTAAACAGAATATAGTAAATACACAATAATTATAAATATTTCTGTACTGCTCATTTTTCAGAATTTGATGTTTTCATCATTTTCATCAATCTTTTGAAGCCACATTATCTAAGTTAAAAGCAGTGCCTTCTGAACTTTCATTCAATGATTTGGACTAGGTATCATAAACCAAAAGATAATAGACTACTGACTTGGAATTAGCCTTTGATCAAGGCGCCCGCAGAGAAATGGATAGTCGCTCAACCTCAGCAAGGAGCTGGAGGAGACTAGTTTAAGCAGCAAACCAACACACGCAGAAAGACTACACGACGAACCACACTCACGCCCGCACGCCTTTGGATTTCTGCTCCACGTAGCTTATGTTTTTCTTTACATTTGCTACCGTTTCAGTAGAAGACACGATATATGCATATGCATAAGTTTCCATCAATCAAAACGATCACCTCTGTCGTGCATGTAATAAATTATTCATCATTACAATGGCGCGCGTATTCAACACAGCATCCTTTTTGGCAGTGGTGTAAGCTCCAGACTGTCTCTTCCAGAATTACCTAAAATATTCAGCACAGAAGCTTGGAATTCCAATTGACAAACTGAAACCACAGCAAATGTTGGCCGTGAAGGCTGCTTGTTCTGGAGGGTCAAGACACACACGTATTTGTCAATCTTCTAACTTGATATGGCAGACGTTTCAAATACCAGGCCGCACTATTGTGCAGGGACTTCATAAACATAAGCAGCTTAGACATGCTCGGACTGCTTAGCCCCCAAAACACGATTGGTCCAGAGAAATGTGAATAATACATAAGATATTAGCATTATTGAATAATTCAGATAACCACTGGAAACAAAGCTCCAAAGGTGCTTGCGGCGGAGCGCACAGTCCACGACACCTACAGCTAGGCTACTGCATGTGCATGCATGGTTAATTCCAGGCTTGCATGCAGTTTGTCATGTGGTCTTGACTATCCATTTCCCAGCAGGCACCTAGATCAAAGGCTAACTTGGAGTGACTTCAACTAAAACACNAAGGCAAACATCCAAATGTGTGTGTCCTGCCTTCTTCCTCCCTATGCAGTGATCAGTTTGTTGACTCCGACAGTCTTCGCGTCTCCGACTGTTGGCATGGTCGGGAGACTGAGGGCTGTTAGGGTTAGGTACTGCTGGGGGCACGGTGCTAGGAATCAATCTTTCAGACTCCCGTGACTGCTTACCTCTGATATCTTTCCAAGTCTCAGCTGCCTTGGACGAGGAGTGGCCGGTCTTCTTAGTGGGTGAGGACAACACAGGGCTTAGGGGTGGGGAGGCTGGTCGGGGTGGGGGTTGTTGTTCCTCTGTTGATTTGTATGATTGAAAAGACATAAACTCTTGATGAGGAAAATTAACGTGGAGAAAAAACCCGACATGGCCGCTGCAGCCAATTTTTGCTTCAGGAAATCAAGCCAAAGTTTAAAAAATTGCTGATTCAAACTTTCAAACAAGTTTTTAAACAGAATATGGTGTATACACAATGATTATTAATATTTCTGTACTGCTCGTTTTTCAGAATTTGACTTTTTCATCCTTTTCAACAATCTCTTGAAGCCACATAATCTCAGTTGAAAGCAGTGCCTTCTGAAGTTTCATTCAATGAGTTGGACTAGGTATCATAAACCAAAAGATAATAGACTACTGACTTGGAATTAGCCTTTGATCAAGGTGCCCGCGGAGAAATGGATAGTTGCTCAAGAGCGAGGAGCTGGAGGAGACTAGTTTAAGCACCAAACCAACACACGAAGAAAGACTACACGAGGAACCACACGCACGCCCACACACCTTTGGAGTTCTGCTCCACGTAGCTTATGTTTTTCTTTACATTTGCTACCGTTTCGATAGTAGACACGATATATGCATATGCATAGGTTTCCACCAATCAAAACGATCACCTCTGTCGTGAATGTAATAAATTATTCATCATTACAATGGCGCGCGTATTCAACACGGCATCCTTTCCGGCAGTGGTGTAAGCTCCAGACTGTCTCTTCCAGAATTGCCTCAAATATGCAGCACCGAATGTGAATAATACATAAGATATTAGCATATTGAATAATTCAGATAACCACTGGAAACAAAGCTTCAAAGGTGCTTGCGGCAGCACGCACAGTCCACGACACCAACAGCTAGGCTACTGCATGTGCATGCATGGTTAATTCCAGGCTTGCATGCAATTCATCCTGTGGTCTTGACTATCCATTTCGCCCCTGGTGCCTTGATCAAAGGCTAACTTGGAGTGACTTCAACTAAAACATATTTTGAAACACATTTTTCCAAACAGGAGAATGTCAAAATTTCTGGCATTCTGTTTCCAACAACTTGAACCAAATGCAGTGAAAAAACTGCTACCACCATTGGATGGCCATGGTGCATTCAACAGGTGAATCTTTCAAGGAGAAAGCACTGTTCAGCGACATTAAAATGCAATCTCATCTGCAGACTGGACACACATTACACACATATCATATAAAGAGTTTCCAAAAAATTGTGCATTTTCACAGCTCGGTTAAATTCAACCACAGACACCAAAGGCAGAAAGTGACCAACCTACCTTCGCTTGGCATGATGGCATCCTGGCCACCTGGCTCAAATCCTTCCTTTGCCCATCCAATCATGTCTGTGCACAGCTCGTAGAATTTCTGCCAGGCTGGGTTTGAGTGCCGGCTGTGCTTGGGTACCTCGGTCCTGTATTGGGCCGGATCATTGGAGTAGGTCTTGCCTGCACGTGTGGATGCCAACTTTATTTGGAAAGACGGCAATTGACATTGGCCATAAAATCAATTTGTCAAATGAGAATATATTAAACAAAACACATACTGACAGTTGGTTGGTAAATTGTTTTCAAGTCTCAGAAAACCAAGCAAAAGTTAAGAAATATTGACAAGGATCGCTGAACGAGTAGGATGCTTTTATGGTCCTATGGTAATCTCCAACTCTTTTATCATCACACAATTCAAATCTCCAGATATCAAAGGCGAGGTCTACAGTAATGAAAGAAGTTTAAACTTTTCCATATTTACGCATGCTCAGCCTTGAAGCAACACAAGCTGCATGCTCCACCATATCAAACTCAACAAACTCACTTACCTGCAGGGCTTGAAAGACGGCTCGCCTGTAAAGCGCAGTGTGCAAGAAAGTGGACTGCGAGAAGTGAGCAGAGAACTGGACAAAGGGAATCACTTGGTTGAGGTTCACCTGAGGGGAAAGAAACAGCCAAACAAAGCTTCTGTGAACATGAAAATCGTGTATAAATGGCTAATTACAGTTAACACCAGCCGCATGTACATGTACCCTTTCTGAAGAAACCATCAGACTTGTTTGGTAACAAATGCGTCAGAAGGCCAAAGTGAACTATTAGATGGATTGCTGGTTTGAAACGAACACAAAGTACGTTATAAATTGATACACCTTAGAACTCTGCGGGCTATTCTATTTGTGGAATGTGGATTTCTGAAATCCTTCTTCACGGGCCGAGTTCAAAACGCGTTTGATGGAAAACAAACAGTGTTCAAGTGTTTTGACTCGGTACATTACACAATCAGCAAAAAACTACACCTGGGCAAAGTTTTACGGCCAAACAGTTTGCATTTACCTTGGAGAATTTGTTATCTCCAAACCATTTGATCCAGCATGCATCGCTGGCTGCTGCATCCCTGCCACAGGTGTGGTGGTGGACCACCGTGCCAGGCCACCAGTTGAAGCCTTTCATCTTACCCCAGACCAGCTGGCCATATCGGTACTTGTCTTGAAGAGGACGACTCGGGCAAGGGCTGGAAATCTGTAGGATTGGTGGGGGGAACAATATCTGGTTCGTATAAGTGTGATGTCACTTCAATTTAAACAGTGCCCACTGCACATAGAGTTACACGGAACCATGGAACCGGAAGTTAACACACAACTTATAGGCCTAGTGTTCCTCCAATGGGAGCCTGAAATCAGTGGTGTGTCCACGTGTTTGACAAAGTCACTTACAATCCAGATAAAAATGTAAGAAACACCAAGTTGATACTTTCTGAAGACAAAAACATTACCCAAGCACCGTCACTTACTGTTAAAAATATTTCTCACAACAGTGTTTTTCTCTGAATTTTCTCTAAGAAACTTTTAAAATTCGACATTGATGCAACCCATCAATTTTGGCACACTCTTAGATTAGTTCAAAAGCATTGTTTTCGTTTTGTGTATCAATCTTACTTGGGCAGCCGTTGGCTTGCTCGATTCGTCTTCTTCACTTGACTTTGGGGCAGGATCAGGGCCCTCATCAATCAACTTCATCTTCTTGGACGGAGGAGGCTAACAAAGGAAGGTGACAGAATTAACTTGATAAAGGTCTGAAGTACCAGATACTTAATAAAATATGATCAATGAGTGATTGATTTGTCGGCTCTCTATAAACGTGCATAATAGGTTTTAGAATCAAACAAAGACATTACTTACAAGCTATCAAGCCACGGCATACAGTGTTAGAAAACAATTGTTATCGTGTATGCTCGTGGACTGGAGCTCTTTCGGCCAGTGTTGTATTCGAGTCCATCACAAGTCCCTGCAATTCCCTACCATCAGTCCATCACAAGTCCATCACAAGTCATTCAGTCTTAAGCCAATTCACAAGCTACTTAAATGAACCGCAACAAAAGTATTCTTTTGTCACTGTTCACCCTGTTTCTTATGACTAGCCTTGTGAAGGGCCTTTTGACTGGACTTGTCAGTGATGGACTCGAATACAACACTGCTCTGAGCAAATAACTTGTGAAGAAACACACCTTGTTCTGGAGGATTTTGTTCAGTATTTTATCACAAGCTCACCTTCAATACATCCCTAAATGGCATTTTCTGCTGCAAGAGGTGAGACTTCTCCTTGCTGGCTTTACTGGGACTCTGAAATGGCTCACTGTTCTTTTTAGGAGACTAAAGACAAAACAAAAAATTTTGAAATTCTACAAGACGGTACAAACTTAATCCTTTGCACAATACTGTCATCTTGTGCCCAGACAGGGCTGTAATCTAAACTTCTGTATATTGTTAAAAATATACATCCAGCAGACACAGAATTTGAGAATGAACTTTAGAAAGGCAGTTTCCAGAGTTCTGCAGGTGTATTATTGCAAGTCTAGGGCTATTATGTCTTGTTTTGGCAATCAAGGCAGTAAGTACAAATCATCCTAACTAAGTACCTGCACAACACCACTAATAAGGAGGACCACTTTATATGTTGTGACTTGTGAAAAAAAACAACATCTCTAATAATATCGTCGATTCACAATAGTGCCCCTTCAAGAGTCTGCAACGCAATGACCAATCACAGTGCGCAAAATCTGTTGACCCTTTCCAAACCCGCATTAGGTCAACAGATTCTGCGCATTGTGATTGGTCAACGCATTGCAAACTCTTGGAGTAGCTCTATTGTGAATTGCTCGTATTATGTGAAAATTACAAAGTTTGAGAGTAGGTCAAGAAACATTCATATTGGAAAGGTTCTTAGACAATGTAAGTAAGTCTCTCATCCATTAGCTACTGCAAACCTGTTTCTTCTTCTCAGTCTCTGGTTTCTTCAAGGACTTTGGAGTTTCTCCTGCCTGAAACTTGGTGACCACAGCCGGTTTCTGTCTCAGGCTTTCTTCCCAACCACTTTGACCTCTCACTCGACCCTGAGTGGAAAAAAACAAAGTTTTACTTAAGCCTACATGTTCATAATTTTTGTTTTGTCAAATCCACAGTGCTGGGGCAGAGTGGGGCAGAACAGAGAGGAATGTTTCAAACAAAACTCTAACAAGATTCTTCATACCTGATGCAAATCAATGGTCAAAGAAACACGAAAACACTCCAAGTCTTTAAGAATAACCTTTTCCCTTTCTTTTCAAACTTCCATTCTGCAAATGCGTAACAAAAACCCTGTAGACTGAGCATAAAAACAATTTGGCCAGCTTCCAAATCTGCACTGCTTACCTCCTGTGAGTCAGTTCGCTTTCTTTTTCTGGTAATCAAGCCCTTTTCTCCACTCACCAGATCCCTTTCTTCTTGAGCTGAGGGGTGGGGACATTAATTCAAATGACTGCATTGTTTTGAATCGAAAGCTGAGTTGTTTGGGAAAATTAAAGGCCAGACACTGGAGTAATGACATTATGTTCTTATACAGCCAAAAGGAACAAAGGAATTACAGAAAGCTTAAGGTATTAACAAAAGATTACTGTTCTCTACAATTTGTTATTCAGCACACACAAATAAAAATCCAAAGTTTAATCAGAATCAGCACTAGCTTACTCATTTGAGAGAGGAGCTGTTGGCCCTCCTGGTTAAGCCTGCCTTCTTTTGCTTGAGGTTCACCTGGAGCTTTGATCAGACTCTGTTGACTTAACCATCGTTGTTTCTTTTCTGCAGGAGTTTTTATCTTCCTGGGTGCTGCTTCTGGTTCCTTCAGCTCTGGAGTGCACTGTGTCTCATCGTTAACAAGTGTTTCCACGGAAACACTGCTGTCTGTCTTCTTTGTATCGTCCTTGGAGCTGTCCTCTGTCTTGACTTCTGCCATTGGTGATGATCGTCTCTCTGGGACTGCTGCTGCCAGCTCAGTGCTCGCCTCTTCTTCGGTGTCTGAAGGAATCTGTATGCTGCTCCTTGCATCTGCAGATTGGTACTTGCTTGTTACCTTGGCAACATTCCCATCACTGTGTCTCTGGCTAAGGGTGGAACTGGCATTCTCTGTTGACTCTTCCGGGTCCTGTGAGGTCATCTGGGAGCTTAGCCAAGATTTTCCCACTTGGAAATAGGATGATGGCATACACATGTTTTCCTGATTGTTTCTAGATCTGCCTCTTGTGCTTGAGGGTGTTTGGTTCATCGTCTGAGCCTGGCTCTCCCTGCTGCTGTGTGGGTGGACTGAGGCGAGGACAGGAATAATGGGGGAGTCTACTTGAGGTGAATTATTCTCTGTGGGCCCTTCATGAAGGTGGGAGAGCCCTGGAAGGCAATTCCCCGAAATTAAGATGCCGTCCCCATCTTCCACAGACTCATCCACGGTAGATGTATTGACGTCATTCTCAGGTTTACGATCCACATCTTCACCTTGACGCAGAGAGGTGATTCCCTTAGGCATAAAGTCTGGATTATTGACAGCCACATTATGCCGAACTTGTAGTGACTGTTGACAGTCCTTATCCTCTGAGATGACTTCATCCAGTTCATTTGGTGATGACTTCCTTCTTTCGTCGTCATCTTCGAGGAGAGGGATGTCCTCTATGGCAGCCACCACTGACAAATTCCAAAGATTCTCATCAAGAGTTTCCTGTGTTTTCTTGGTCACTGGATTGATGGTATTCTTGCTTGCATAACGGGTATTTTCAATCCTTGGAGAAGCGCCGTCATTGTCACTGCCTCGATAACAGAGGGCCGTATAAGAGAGAGCCGACACACGGTCTTGTTCACTGGAGTCGTTGGCACGACTGACTGAAACTACTTTGGGGGCTTTTGACCCAACAATGACAGGGGCCTCCCTGTTGCCTTCATGTTGCTCTTCATCTTGACGTCTGACTTCGGGCATGATGTTCTTGGCTGGACTTCTATTCCCAAGCTTCCTGATGAAGCCCACAGGCTGTGATACTTGATTATGTGGACTGAGAGACACAGGTTCTTTCATTCTGTGAACCTCAACCGAAATCCGACGACTGAAAGGACCAAAACCTTTGATCTTATCCACTGGGGTCGAGGTGAATGGGTGAATACCAACCAAACTCAGCTGCTCTCCATGGTCATTGTTTGTACCTCTGAGGGGCTGAGGACAACACTTTCTCGCAGTCTGTCGTAATTTTATCCCCCGCTGGGTGGTAATGACTCTTCCTAAACTCCTAGAAAGACCCCCTTGCATTAATGCAGTTGTGCTGCTCTCTGCACTTTCAGTCAGGGCTTCTCTCACCTCTAATTCTGAAGTGCTGCTCGGTTGATGCATTGAGGTCTCATTTGTTACAAAATTCTTCCTGCTGTCCTCGTAATTTCCAGGTGTATGTCTTGAGGACCGAGACCTCTGTCGTGTCCTCCTTTGGTGGGAAGGGGAGACCCTTTTCTTTCTAAGTACATGGCCCCTCTGCTCAGGAGTTGGTTGTCCTGTCATTTTTGGCTTTGCTGGTGGGAGGATGTCTTCCATCTCGCAGTGAGACCCACTAGGCAGCACTGGTGAGGACTCCCCATCAGCATTCAGAGGTTGAATTTTCTGAAGCTCAAAGCCTGTCTCACTGGCCAGAAGATCAAGTTCTATTCTTTCACCTTTCAGAGAGCTGTCATCCTCTGTCCTGGGTGACATAGTTGCTGGTTCCACGGATGTTTTGTCTTGACAAAAACTTGGAGACTTGGGGTTATCTACGGTAGTCGTTTCTCCCTTGACTCCTGAGAGAACATCTTCAGATCTCTGCGCCAGAGCAGCTTCATGGTGACAGTCTTGTGTGGTGTTACCTTCTTTGCCATTTCTACGAATGCTCCTGGCAAGTCTCGTCCTGGATGAGATAAAAGCACCATCATCTTGGACCATTACGGAGCTTCTGTCTCGAGTTGTAGGACTTTGCATCCTCCCAGCACCAGCCTGAGGACCCCCTGCCTCTTTGATCTTCTTGGAAGCATCTCCTGTCAGCTCCGTCGCGGAAAATATGCCCTTACTGGCTCTCCTTCTGGTTTGACGTCTTCTCATTGACGCACTCTCAGAGCCCTGATCTTGGCTCTCCCTTCTGTGTGCCTGGGGCACATCATGCTTGCTTCTTGGCTTTTCCTTGAGAGTCGTTGCTTTTTCCTCATCGGTGGTTGTCTCAGTGTTGGAGGACTTTCCCTGTTTTGAGGGAAAATGGCCTTCTTTCTTTGGCTGCTGTGATCTTACTTGTCTCACAGTTGACTGTTTGTATTGCCCCGTCTTGCTGAGATTTTTCTGATGTCAAAATTTTTTTTAAATCCGCATAGACAGACATGAATAGTTTACAGACATTCATATTCTTGAATAGTCATTTTGGGGATGAGTAAAATAAAAAAAAATCACCAGAAACAGACAAAAAGCTCACAATCTTATGAGTACATAAAGTGTCATGTGTACAAGACTAAATTTAATTCTTGTACTGTTAACAAGGGCAGACTGATCAACTTACAAAAAAAACTGACTGGCCAACAGATCGTGTTGGACCCTATGTCTATTCAGTCCATAATCACACTTGTGAAATGCAAGCACAAATGCACGAAGATTACTGTTGCTTTTCTCTGACCAGATATTTGCAATGAATACAGCAACTGTTTTTTTTTTTATTAAAAATGCCTCATTTACAGAATACAAATGAGAATAAAGCATTTCTCTCACAAACATGGATGAAGAATGACGTTTATTTATCCTCGATAGGAAACACTTCAGCACTAACACATTTAGGGTCATATAGTGACTACTTAATTTTTTGGAGGCTTGCAGTTTGTTCCTTGTTTTCAGAGTTGAAAAACAGTATTCTGATTTATTAAACAAGCTTATTTCTTTCTCTCCTCCTGGAAAGAGAACGGATGGAAGCAAGTTGGGGTGCCTAAAAGTAATTATCTTGGGAACTTGCTCTGAAGGATGCTGTATTTCAAATCAGGTTTTTTTTATTATTTACAAGATAGGAGATACCTTTAATTCATTGAGGAAAGCCTTCCCGTGAACAACCTCAATGTACCGATCTAAGTTCTTCCGCTTAAACACGTTCCATTTGTGGTACACCCTCAGGAGGCTCTGTTAACAAAAACACAAATAACTTTTGAATTATCCAAAAAGCATCTGACAAAATTACTGTTAAAAAGCATACTTGCATGGTTTAAAGGTGGTTGCTGGACTGAAATCCCTGTGAAAATGTTCTTTCTGGCAAGCTGTCCTGTTGAAGAAAACAATAGAAGACCATTTCCAACGTGTCTAAAAATGCATTTTTGAAAAATAGCCACTAAAAGTGAGCGCAAGTGTTGACACGACACAAATGTGCATACGGTTACTACAAAGCACTGGTTTAGCGCATGATATCACATAGCTGCATGCAACTGAACATGAGAACATATCCCAGGCGCTGAATTCAGGCACAATTCAAAACATGACTCGGCAACTTTTGTTCTGAAATCCTTGAATATTGTTTTGATCAGAATAGACCGTGTTGACAGATCTGAAACTTCACAAGGTTTGTTCTTGGGTACCCTTCTTTAAATTTGGAGTAAGTTTGTTGGCTCAAACGAAAACGTGCACGATGCACAAATGACATATGGTATGATGGAGTGTGTTTTTAAATTAAATCAAGTTACAAATGCAAATTAAGAACGTCCTTGTGTATTTAAAATCAAGAACTAATTTTGCTTGGGGGGGAGGGTAAGCCAATTTTGTTCAGAGGGCCAAAAATTGAATATTTTCTCATGCAACTTTTTATGGCCTTTTTCTCAAGAGTTGGGATACATTTTAGGTTTTTTTACATGCTTTTTACAAAAGGGAAACAATACACCTTTCTCTCCAAAGTAACACTGCTTCTTAGGGGGAGGGGGTGGTCCCAGTTGCCCCCCCCTCCCATAGACCCGCCCTTTTTAGGACATCTATCATATTGCAACTACCACTGTTCATCAGGCAGAAATAGCCAATAATTCTTAGACCCATCTCATCTCACTGGGAAAAACCAACTCAATTCTGCCAGGTGGTCACATGGCCTCATACTTTTTTCAAACCATTTACAGCACGCTTGTGTGCAAAGGAGAAAAGAACAACTTCGGTGTCATGAAATTAAGTCGAAAATGGTGGCGTCCACAATTTGGGCACAAATTCAACAGCATGTTCCCTTTTAAATCTGGAGTACTTAAATATCTCACATGATCACACACAATTCCAAACGAACACGCAAGAATCTCTTTAAAGTTGATAAATTCCGATATATATCATAAGTACTTCCCATTTACCAACTACACATTTGTAAGAACAAACAATTTTTTGTGCAATGTAAAAGAACTAATTGTGCACTTCAAAGAAAGTGGAAAATTAGATCAAAATAGAACTTCATTGGAACATTGTAGTGGGTACATATTCTACAGAGCTATGAACAGGGATGATAAAGAGCTTTATGACATTTCAGTTTATACTGTGACAACTGAGGCAAAAATATTGAATTAGAAAGGCACTGAAGGGGAAAAATCAAAGTGCAACACAATTAAGGGCCGTGCCGTGTACTGTAAGAGTACACAAACAATAAATCAAAGACTTTACCTTTGCTTCTTGCATTTTTTTCAGAGCCAGAAAAAAGATTGTAGACAATGATTCTGCTTAAAAATTTTGCTTCAATAAAAGAGAAAAGATTGTATGATTTTGGTTAAAACTCTAAAATACTTCAAAATGTTCCAAAACACAGGTGACACCCTTTCATGTCGATTTGTTGTGTTAACTTAGTGATCCGCAGACTGGAACGCTGGAAAATGTTTCTTCAAGGTGAAAATTGGGCCTTTTCTCGCCATATCTCGAGAACCATTTGATATCTCACTTAGATTCATTCGGGATGTGAACATTTAGTACCTCAGCTACAGAAACAAGTGTTTTCCGGTTCTAATAACCATGAAACAAGCCCGTCAAAATCAGTTTTAGAAGCACTGAAATCCTTTTTTTTTTGTGCGACGCCCCAATTTTTTCGCATTTTACAGATCACATTTTACAGTCTTTTCTTCACTAATTTTTGTACCAATGTTAATTTGAAGTTCTATAGATGGAAGGCATGAAGGCTTTAGTGTGTTTATTGAAGCTGAAACTATGAAAAATATGTTTTAAGTTTCATAAATCATTTGAGAACGTGTACGTGTAACAGGGAGCTGTGTGTATCGGTAGATACCATTGTTTTGATGGGGGACATGATTCGTGTATGTGTGCATGGATGGGGGCTCCAATAATGGTTGCCTTTGGAGCCTGTGTTAGTTTCAGAACAATTTGTTGTGATATAGCATGGATGATTATCAAATAATCTGTGTTTGAAGAACATGTATAAACATGAACAATACATATTGATCTTTTTTCCCTCATAATTTCAGATGCTGGTCCATTGAGACATCTTGGCTCGAGTGCTGCCTATGGCAAAGGGAGAAAACTGTCAAAAGTTGTGTGGAAGTCCTGCTCATGAGCTGACCGATACATATGCAGTGTTTGTGCTGATAATCAATTCATTCTCTGTGTCTTATCAGAATTGTTTCTTATAAATGCAAGTTACTCTGTGAAGATTTATCTCTGAAGATCATTGCATTGATTTGTAGATAGTTTTGTTGTTTTGTCTAAATAAAAATATTCACACAAATGTTGTTAACATTAAGGATTGTTTGAACTGCATTTTCTTTGCAAGCAGTTAAACTCCTATGATCCACACATATCCCCCCATCCACCCTGTGAGGCTGTGGTTGACAACAGTTTGTCCATAGAAAGCCAAATGTTTATCTCGAGACCACTAAACACACATTCTGCGGCAGTGCACTTACTTTGGCAGCATCCTTAGGTTTACAACTGACTCCCAACAAAATGATAGGCCCTATGTAAGAGCTATATAGGTTACCCAAGTTTGCTCTCACGTTAAAATGTGATTAAATAGCTTTGTGAAAGCTGTGAAGGCCTAGCATTCGCCAATCAATTTTGACTAAAAAACCCATAGCATTACGACTCCATGTAAACTGTCATGACTGCATTGGCTCGAAGCCACATCGAGTACTTAGTTTGAGTTCTTGAAGTAACAAGTTCCCATTTTTAGATTCTCCAAATTTCACTCAAGTTAAATAAAGTTACAATGGCTACATTAACAACATGATTAATATCCATAGCAATGAATTTTATTAACTACATGTAGCCCCTACCTGCTTTCCATAGAATGGCATGTTCAAACATGGAGGTAGGAAAACAAAGGACTGAACTTGAAGTCTTCTCACTGTTTACATAAAAATCTGTAGCAGTGTAGGCCTATGAACAAGGGAAAACAAAATGGTCCAATCAGATATAATTCCAAGAAAATCATTCGAATCGGCATGATCAGCAGTGATCGGTCTGGCCGCAGCTCAGGACTAAAAGCAGCAGCAAAAAACCGCTAATGCCAACTTAACACAAAGGAAGATTACCTACAATTAAGTCCGTTGGTCTCTCACAACTTTGGAAAGTTCAGGGCAATTCATAATCAGATAACAGTACTTCAAATTTTGCAAGAAACCAACCGATTCCATACATATCAAACTTGGTAACCAATTTGAAATTTTGCGAAAACATGTAGTTACACACTACCAAATAGTCTGGGTACCAATCACATCAAGTTCTGTTCAGATCACGTGCGGCGTTCGCTTGATAGCCTTGCGCGCTTGCTTGCAAAGGTAGCAACAAGGACCACGTGCTCTTTCGGTATAAACTTTACTCAAGTCTGATTTCGGGTTTAACACCTAGCCATTGAAGCAGCTCATTGAATTTAAGTTTTAAAAAAATAAAATGAAATGATCACTAATAATAACTAATTAAGAAAAGGAAGACACAAGAAAAACAGAAAATATGATATATTGTGAAAGGACTTTAAGGAGGCGTGTGCATGATAGACTCGACTACAATGCTGCAACCAATGATTAGACAGAAATGAGCTCTGCAAATGGCAAACAATACTCAACAGTGGGTATGAACGAAATGTGAATTGGAGTCCCGTTTTATAAAGCATTTGGTTTTCCCTTCCCTCCCTCCCTCCTGCCTTGAAAAAGCAGCCTCGTTCCGTGGTTTGAAGAAAAGGGACTGGGTGGCTCTAATGTAAACAACACCACCACATGTGGACCGCCGGGCCAAGGTGATCGCATAATTCCTACGGGCAGCTTCGACCACGTACAAGCGCACGTGCGAACGCTGCGCATATGCTTGACCAGTTTATCTTGAAAAAGTAGATTACCATCACAACATGAGAGGCCATTTCACACTGCAGAGCCAATCCCCGGGAAATAAATCCCAGGGATTTTTACCCCACCCAACCCCAGCAACCGTTCACAATAGACCCACTAGGTAACTCCCAGGGACACTATTTCAGGGGAACACCAGTTGCTTTTCCCAGGAAAAATGTTAAACCCTAGGCTTTTCTCCTTTAACCCTACTCCTGAGCAGGGGTAAATATTTCTCGGGGAGAGCTATCTTTGGTAGTGTGAAAGCGGGGAGGTCCAGCTCGATTGTGACACAGCAGGACTATATGGTAGCTCAGTGGTTTGTCATAGCGCCCTCTTGAATGTGTCGGCTGAACTCAACAGTAGCGTCTGGAAATAAGACTACAAGAACCGCATGCAAATTCCCCGGAAAAACAGCGCTAGCTAGCTTTGAGCAGTATCAGAAACAGTCTGGTAACACTACGGTGACAGTGCGTGGTGTGATGGAGACATCTGGGATACCTGACCAGTTTCTAAAATGTCTACAAAACAATACTCGGGCTTTTCCCATTCGTACGCATGCATGCATGCTGCGGCCATATGTTATAATCAGTGCCGATAGTGAAGTGTACGTGAACCATCCAGCGCTCCAGTCTCAAGCGGAAACCGCTACTTTAATTTTATTTTGCTTTTTGATTTTGAGTAGCAATGTCAAGAAGATGTTCGAGATAAGTACAGGAAGGCTTATGGCCGTTTTCCTGGTGCTGCTTTTGGCATGGCATAGTCACTCCGGTGATTTGGATCCCGAAGACGAAAGCAACCCGCATCGCGACCCATCAAAATGCGAAGGTAGGCAGTAGGCCATGCTAAACCGTACCGGTGCGTAGAACTGCAACTGTGAGGTCCGCTGACGACGAACCCGGAACTTCCACAGTTTAAGTTGGGGTAGGCTACGACATGTATGCCTGAAATCGCTCGCGCAGAGCGTTCTAGTTCCCCAAAAAGTGACTGGGGAAGAGTTTTACGGACGCCAGTAATTATTCCCTACAGTGAACTATATATTATTATTAGCCGTCAGAAAGCCCTAAAAAATGTCCAGAAAAGTTCAATTTAGGAGGGAATAAACCACATCATTTTCTTAGAAAACACTGATTTGGAATTTTTCAGAACTGTCCCTGTGGCGTCCATATGTGGAACTTTTTCCAGTGATTGTAGAACTCCATGCAATTAGTATACATGTATACAGTAATGAGCATTTGCCAATGTTCATAGATACTGGATAGTGAAAACATAGTAAATGTGGGAGAAGTTTGCAGTAGTTTAATAAGGCATATTTTAAACTGTCTTAATTTTTGACAAATGTTTTATGTTCAGCATTATCAAGATATTTATTTAGAAGTGGACACTAAGAAGCATTTTTCTAGTTCAGACCAGTTAAAATTAATTTATTTGGGTTATATTTCCGTTTTATTTCCACAGGGTAGCCTTGTCGGTCGAAAACTGCTTTTATTTATGGGCCCTGGTAAAACTTAGAAAAATCAATACGAATGAATTTAAAACAGATTAAGTTAATTGAAGAGAAAGATAAAACAGAAACTTTATAGCAGTCGAACAAAACAGGATTTCTATGTAAATTTAGATAAAATAGCAAAGATTATAGAATTAACAGGTATATGTAGTACTAAGATTAATAAGAACGCATATTCCCCTTTCTGGAAGAGTCCCATCCATGCATACGTGGACATCACTCATTTTTAGGTGCAGTGGTACATGTACATGAATATCAGTCATCAGAAAGTGATGACATGTCCCAAAGAGTCAGTTTATTTTAGTAGGGAAAAAGTCAAAGCTTTGGAAAGAGTTTCTATGCAGACAACACTGATGTCCCTGTGCACAAACCTATGAAAATTGTCTGAAGCGTTTTCTCAGTAGGACCTAAAACTTTGGAATTTTCTTAGCTGAATATCACTTTTAAGGACATGTTACCACTTTCTGACAGTTGTTATAACATTTTAAGGAAAAATTAGTGTTGTCTGTGATTGGAACTCTTGCCAAAACGTTTACTTGAGAAAACATTTGAATTTTTCAGAGCAGTCTCATGAAATCTGTACTCAGGGTGTCGAGTGGTGTCGGTGGATGGAATTCTTTCCCTTTTTTTCCGATGGCAATTTTTTTCCTTCGGCAGTTTTTTTTTTAATTTTGTAATAAATGCAGAATACCCCGCCACACAAAAATACACCCCTAAAATCACTGGCTACGAGGTGGAATTGAGTTTGTTGAATTGAAAACTAAATTACTGACTCCCCAGTTGGCAGTTAAGTGGCTTCAAAGTTTGGCTCGCCTTTTGAGAACGAAGCAACAAAAAATGAATGGGGATCATTGAAAAAAGTCGAAGTCCAAATCAATTCCTGGGTTGGCGGCTGCATGGATAAGATGTGAGAACTCAGGAGAAAAAGGGTGGGGAGAGCAGAAAGTCAGTGGGAAAGGGCGAAAAAGGAAAAGTCCAGAGAAGGTCTAGGGTTGGTGGCTACGTGGATACGATGTCAGAATTAAGGAGAAAAAGGTTGCAAGAGGGTGTTGACTGACATGAATGAGGAGTGCACAGATTCAATGGGGATTGGCGGCTACGCAGATATGATGTCAGAATTGGAGCGCCCTCTTGTGGTCGTCGTAACACACTATGTACTGCATGCGTGACCTTTGATCTCATAGCAAGGTGTTCTGCAATTATGCCTTTATTGTTTACCAAATCCACAATTCTGTGTATTGCACACAAACAATGAAATTTCTTGAGGTTTGGTTGTGTGCATGTACTTACATTGCTGTTGTGATTTCACACTCGGATGGGAATCAGGCACAGTGAAATTTGTACTTTATTTGAAATGTCCTTAGTACATGTACAATGTGGCCTTGTGGTCAGCTTTTTAGCAAAATATACAGGGCCAGTTCCCCTGCAATGAAAGGCCAAGAACGGAAAACTCTTTGAAAACAGTTAGCAATATGTAATATAAGCACATGGCGCAGTCCATATTCAACAATTGTCTCATGATGTCTCATGTAAAATAGGCAAAAAAGTATGCAGTATTTCCATAAAGCAAAGGAACGGTCCTCAGTATTACACATAAATACTAGAAGTCCACCTGTATTGGATTCATCCCTTCTATATTTGGACCAAGTGCATGTAATTTCAGTTCAAGGCCTAGAGCTGAACTCACTTTATGCCAAATGTCAGGATGCATAAACAGATATTGGTAATTAAAATGTATCTTAAGAAAAAGTCTAAAACTTAAGAACAGATTTTGTATCTGTAGATATTTTCCAACAAGGGTGTTCTTGACCTTTGAGAAAACAATTTTCTTGACCTGAAGGTCAAAGGTTTCAAAGTCTTACAGTGTCTCAGGGCATAACATAAAGGGATGTTGTCTTCTGCAAAAATGCACTGTGTCCTGTTATGATAATCTATTAAAATCTAGCCATTAAAATCATTTTGCCATTGAGAAAGATTCTGCTAGGATTGAAACGTCAGGCCCACCTTATTTTGCCATTAAAATCAGGATCACACATTAGACATACATACATACATTTTACTGTCAATTTTTATTGCTTTTTTGGCAGTCTGCAAGTTTGTGGCACAAGAACTGCAAGAAACCATGACCGAAACAGGCAAGAAAAAAGAAGTGTTACAGATTGGACATCAGTTTGACAAGCAGAAGAAGGAGATCAAATACCATAAGTCGTAAGTTTTCCCAGTGTGTCACAAGGGACCATTACAGAATCGAACTTACACGTACCCTTGGGGAAAGATACAGGTATGTAAATCTCAAACCAACACATAAGATCTTCTGTTGATGACTAGGGGGTGTTTTGGTGACCCCTAACCAAAACCATGCTCTCGATGTCAGAGTAAGAACTAGGACCATGTGAAGATACACAAACAGTTATGTCATCCGAGAGGGACAAGGTACAAGGAAGCAGAGGAACTTGGTGATGAATCTCATTCTCTCTCAATATTTGGTCTGAAGTTGTTACCAGTGTTGTTCTCTCTCTTCTCATTTTAAGGAAAAAGTGCCTCTTTTGATTCGCAGTATGTAACAAAAAATTGTGAAATAACTCTTCTGAAAGGCAACAAAAATCGTCCGTTTATTTTCCGCCATTTAGAACTGACGCTGAACCAACTCCATCCTTTGGTTTTCCATCGGTCGGAACAATGACATCACAAAGTCAAAGTCGTGAAAATGCTGCCTGTAACCAATGACCACAGCTGTAATATGTTCACATGTCAGGTTGCCAAAGTGCACCCTGCTTCTTTTTTACAGTGCCTAGACTGACTGGTAGCCAAGTGTAGGCCCACTAACAGCCCATGTTTCTACATATGTTTTTTCCCCTCTTTTCCTTTTCGGGGGAGACACCCGGTACATGTACTGATACAGGTACATGTAGCTGCTTCGAAGGAGAAAAATCTTTGTTGAAATCTAAGAAAACATGAAGTGACTTTTTTGAGAAGAAGACTGAGATTCTTTTTTCTTGTTTCAATCAGCATGTTTCAATTACATTGTATCTCGACCTTCACTGCTGTGTTGAAACTTTGGTCCTTGTACACACGAAGCAATAGTGTGGCTAATCAAATGATATACTACGTCAGTTTTCTGCTTATTTTTTCCAAGTTTAAAAAAAGTGTATGTATACATTTTTTCCCCTACATTTGACCACAAACATGATAAGCTGAAGAATGTCTAAAATTTAATTAAAATCTCATCTTTATTAAAGTACAAATATTGTTTGTCATGTACTTCCAATATCTCACAAGAAACTGCATAAACTTTACCGTGCTGGGAACAGTGCCAAAGAAAATAGGAAAAACTGAATTTGCTCGTCGTTTAAATGTTTGTACAACAGTGCAGTCACGTCTAATGATGCAGCGCATAAAAATCTTGGCTAGGTAATAATACATGTAACTGCAGTGTTTATTGTATAAAGTTAAAAAGGCAGACACCCATCATTGAAAAGTGTAATTTATAAATCAAATCTTCCAAGACGTGATCAAGTGCCAAGGTGCCGCATGTGTTTGAAAATTGTGAAGTATATATGTACAGGAGAGCAATTCGACACAAAAGTGGGCATTGGTTGTACTGTAACTGAATGTCCTTTGTGTTTCATTTTGTACATAGATATTCATAAAGAATAAAAGTGTAGTTAATGGTTGGTAACATGAACTTCGATTTCTGATTTTCATTTCTTTCATTTTCTTTACCGGTATGAATTATAAATGATTATGAGGTTGGTAACACTGTCACCAATTTTCAATTTTGCGTGGCATTGCCCTGAAGTTGTTTTCTGTTAGAAGACCTATGGGCCAGTGGCATGGATGCAAGGTCCAAACTTTAATTAAAATGTGTCCCCACTCCCCAGATAGTTGTTAATGGAAATATTTTACAATAAACGTAAAAATTCAGACATGTTTCATATAAATGGGCAGAGAATGCACCTGGATTGCTATGCAAGTGGCATAAAAATGATATGATAAAAATGATTTCATAAAAATGATTTCATAAAAATGATTTCATCCATTGTACTGTATTTCCATACACTGCAAACAGCAATGCAGAATTGATTGAAGTTCATTTCCCTGCGTCCCCCTTTTAGACATTTTCTAATTCTTGCAGGTGTCAAATACATGTAAATTACAGGTATTTTAAATTCACAGTGCACTGCTGACACTCGAAGTAGCTACGTGCACATGTACCTGTATGACCGTGCGAGGTTGCTTTTGCTTCCAAATGCATAATGCATGACCAAACGCAGGGCAATTGTCCTCAATAAGCTAGCTGCAGGAGTAGGGGGACAGCCCAGAGTAGCTGGCTTGACATTTAGAAAATGAAGTTCTCAGGTCCCAATGGCGTGTCTGGCCAAATAAACACCAGAGGAAAAATGCTGAAGACATATACTTGTGTTAGTTGTGATTACTTTGTACATCAGGACCCAGAATAAATTCTGTTAATGACATGTTATACTGTTGGTTTTGTTTTTATACTCCGTCCGGTCAGATGTCAATGAAATTGGAAGATTGAATGTGTTTATCTTTGTCTTTGATTATTATTGTTTTTACAATTTCTGACATCTTACTAATGTAGATTGTTTGATTTCAGCACAAACATTTGTCTTTCAGTAACCAAATTGTAAACATTGCCAAAGCGCTGACAAAATGCAGTATTCATGACGTTAATGCTGAACTCTCTGGGGTTTTTTGTTGTTGTTGCTTGTTTTAATCAGACTTTTATTTTCTCTTGTCTCCGCATCAGAGAGCTTCGTCTGATCGAGGCCTTGGACGATGTCTGTGAGAGAATTCTGCAGTACAACATACATGCAGAAAGGGCTTCCTCACGTAGGTATGTTGGGCCTAAAATTGAAATAAACATCGACTCTTCAAACACTGGTTACTTTCTGAGGGCTGACTGAGCTGATGAGTTGAAATACACAATGACTGGTCTGCCTAATCAGTGCGTTTTGAGTTTAGCAAATGTATGTCAATATTGGATACAGAACAATTTGCTCAGCAATTTTTTGTGCAAAGCATTTGGAATTTGCCAAATGCATTTCAATATATGATACACAACGTTTTGCTCAGCAAATCTTTGTGCATGTGACACTTTTAGATTTAATACAAACAAAGTTAGTGATACTGTTTTCTATAGCTGTAAAGTCCTGGGTTGTTTTTGTTTTGTATTCCAACCTTTTCATCATATCCCCACTTCATTGCTTTGTTTTTGCTTACATTTCAAAAGCCCATCGTAAGTACACTTCGTTTTCAGATTCAAACCAGAATTTGCCCTCTTGCATGTATAAGTGATTGGTTTCAATGTTAATTTGTCTATAGTCCAAGATCACGTTTTAGAGAGTGGTTTCCCTTAGATGAGGTGATAAGTTCGACACACCCTGTGCAGTTGTTGATGTCTGATCGAATTCTATGGGGAAGAAAGACTTTCACGTTATGTATCCTACAAGCTACCCCAGAGCTTAGCTTTAACATTAATTTGATACTACATGGCGTCAATTCCTCTGTATACGCACAGCCGTCTGTATTGGTCACAATCTGCTCTGTACAGGTCCATGATGCACCATGCATATCTTTTGCCTGTAGCGGTTTGTACGTGCTTTCATTTCTCCTCATTTACCATAAGTGGTTGTCCCTGCACCGTGCTCACTGTGCAATCCCTTCGTCACAGCGATACTTTTCATTCAGAGTCAGTGACCGTGCTTGATGTCCTCCCTTCACCCCCCCCCCACCTCGTCCTCGTCCAAGGTTCTCTCTGTGAGATAATTGAAAAATCTATGGAAGTGAACGTTAGGTGCACGTATAGTCAGGCAAGCAATTAGGCCCTGTCTCATTGGACGGATTGTAATGGTGGTTGTGTGTGGTGGCTCTTGACTTGTGCTGCGTACGCTGTAGTCCTCTCTGATTTCTGCTTTGTTGTTTATTTGTTTTGTTTGTGTTTGTTTGCCCAAAACACAGTTACGCCCACAAATTATTGATATGAATAGGAATATTTGGTCAATTGTGCTGTGATTGCTACAGTCAAGTTTAATTTTGAGTCATTAAAAGTCACTAGAGATATGACAAAATTTCTGTCATAATTATGAATTCATTAATATTGGATTTATGGTAAAATGTAATGTAATCTGAAGGACGCATGTTTAATTAACATTCAAATATAGTACATGTATTATTCTCATCAGTTTTGAACAATCAACGACCACTGCACTTTATCCTAAGCTCTCCCCCCAACCCTTAATGCGTTAAATTTACAATCACAATAGTCCACTTACATGTAATAAGAACAATCTTTGCATTTACAACTGTGTAGATATCTTCAAATTTGAATTTTATGAACTTTGTAATAGCGTACATCAGAATAGAAGTTGAGTGTACTGCGATAATAATTTCAGTTTCTTCAATGAACATCTGAAGTTTGATGCGGTTATTTTAAGAAGTTGGAAATTGGGGCGACTTTTGAAGCTGCCGAATTTCATGTAACTGTATCCCGTTCTTCCTGAGAGATGTTTGAATTTGTCCATATATACACACCCACACACCCGTTCATTTATTTATTTTTTCTCCAATATACCGTACAATAATGCATCCAACCTCTGCTAGAGCAATAGATGTGATGCACGACACCGTTGTCATGGTTACGACTCTATAATTGTTACGTTGTGTAAGGATTACAATAAAGCCCATTTGTGTTGATTGAGCCATTTGTGTGTCCATGGAGTAGGTTTACGCTTCAGATGCATTTCAAGATGGACCTAGGAAATTCAATATGTGCCCACATTGTACGTGCACATAATATGGCACAAATATTTGGTCATTTTTTTTCTGGCACCAAATTCAAGTATTGTTGCTCTTTTCCAGTTAATAATGGATTTTAGTTAGGCACGTTTGGTCAAAAACATATAAGTTGAGAGTCACTACAGGAATTTTTTTCTTTATTTCTTGCCAATTCGATGTAAACTAATTTGGACTTTCTGAAGATAGTGGATACATTGGGGGGGGGACATTCTGCTCCCCTCCCACTTTTGGGGGGATATCAAACCGTTTGTCCCATCCTCTATATTTGGGACACTAAATTTAAAAAAAAAATGTACCGGCAGGGGTAGAGGATCTTCATTCGATTCTTCTATCAAATAAAAATTACTTGAAACAAAAATATACATGTATCTTGCAAAAGCATTTGCTAACAAAAAATACCTGTCCTTAGAGTGGTCATAAATTGCCTCAGATTACACCACAAAACATCTAGAATCTAGATTTTCCCAAGGCCTGCTTAAGGGCCCCAGACCTCACACTGTTAAAGGCTTCGTGCTCATATTAGTTGTAATCAAGGGTATGTTGCCCTCTTCCGCCTTACTTTCGAAAAGACATCAACACCCATGCCTTAGTTTGGTTTTCAACAGAAGATTGTGTCTTGTGTTATTAAAAACAGCTAGCAGTTTCTTATAATCCCCACATAATGTTGCAAAATATCTATAAATATCTATGGAATTTATGACATCTGGAATGGGATTTAAACAAAAATTTACAGAACTGTAAAACTGATACTTGCCTTTCCACAAGCTGACAGCATTTTGCTGTGTCCAGGGGTTGGCACTGAAAACTATTCATCCATGGTGATTCATGCATGAGAAGATTTTAATCAACCCCCTCATTGCGGTACAGTGTGGATCATCGTGTGAACTTATGTTTCAGTATTACGACAGTGCATCTGGCACTTCGATTTTCTGGAGAATGAAGAATGAAGCCAGCAGAGACAACCTGTTCAATTGCGAAATGAGTTCCCTTATCAAGGGCAAGTTTAACTAACAAATCATTTGCCAACTGCTGGCAGATTATGCCTGGTACCGGTACCTGGGGTACGTGTGTTTTGTGTATGGGTTACCAAGGAATATCGACCAGTGGTCGAGAAATGGTCGTCACCCGATCTTGCCCTTAGCTGCTGCTGCTGTGTCTTGGGCATGTATTTGCCAGTCTGAATCTTGTCCTCTTGTGTGGGGAGGGTATGGAAGAGAGCAAGGATGAGAATGTGTTGTTAAGTGGTGCTGTACTGCACAGTTGTCCTGAAGAATCTTCCGCTGTTACCTGAGCATTGGTGTTGATTTGGCCGTGTGATCAAATTACACGTATGAGGGAACTTATTTGGCTGCATACATATCAGCTGGTGGCATCCCAAAGCAAATGCATGCCTCTATGGGAAGTGGCTACAACCACTAGCCACTGGCTCCCATTGGCACACATGTTATTTCAAGTTGCAGCCACAACTTGTAGACACAGTTGTTGATGATACCCTTGCATCATGCAATGTTCCTCGCCACAGGTTGAAGGCGCCCTCACCAGCAAAGAAGAGAAAGGCTGGGAGGAAGTTTCCCAACTGGGCTCGTTCACTCTCCCAGCACACATGCCATGACCATATACATGTATGCTGCACGAGTCCCCTCCAAAGGAGCCTCTTTGCTACATGTACCTGTCTGTAAAAACGCACACCCTCTCTTGTCCCAGTTCTGAGCAGATAGTCATGAAATACTATGTGTGTATTCTGTCAAGTGTTGTCCAAATTATCCAGATAATTTTACAATTGTGCATCGTTTGTCTTGCACAAGACAAGTAGCAAACAATTTATAACTTTTATTTTGTACTGATTTGCTGCGCTGTAGTATTCTTACAAGCCATGCTTTTAGTTTTTAAACCTAGCAGAAGTAGTGAATATGTCAGTGCATGCTTGAGCAAATTGGTAAAATCTTAACTTTAATATTGTATTAATGACTGGTTATTTATTATAAAAAGTTCTTCGTTTTTAATTTGATACAGGTAGATAGTTTGGAAAGATATACTACATTATATGTGCACATTTGCATCTGAAAAACTGCCACAGTTCTGGTACATGTACATAAACATCAATAAAATATTATCGTGCCTCATCCAAAATTTTCCAGATTAGATTGCTTCGAAGGATTTTAATTTTGGGACTAGGTTGGGTTGTTTTGTATATACATGTATTCAAGTTTCTTCTGCAACTTTGCCTTTTTTGCCAGGTTTGCCAAGGGCCAGTCAGAGACCATGCAGACACTGCGTGGGCTGCAGGCTAAGGGAGTGAAGGTCGACCTGGGTATGCCTGATGATATGTGGGAAAAGCCCTCAGCCCCTGTTACAAAGATGAAACAACGTGTAAGTGCACAGATTTACGTCAGATTCTGAATTTTATAACTCATGCACAGAGTACTGAAAACAACTTACAAATCCACAGTGGTGCAGAGTGATACTGTACTACACTAGCTGGGGTTTCCCTTGATGAGCAAAATGTTATCAAATAAATTATATAGGGAAACTGACTATGGGTTTGTTGATGATCAAAGTGAAGAAGGAAATGGACTGGAGTGGGATGTGAACTTCCAACATCCAGAACACTATGCACTCTGCCAACTGACCTACCATGCCCTACGTCATGGGAATAAAACGTTAGTTAGCTACGTGTATGTACTTTTACTGTCATGGTGCTTTGCAGTTTTAATCAATAAAAGAGGTGGATAAGCACATGAATATGCATGAGATGTAAATATAGTACTGTCTTCACCTTCCACCTCTCATTCCACTTAGTGCACCAAGTGGACTTGGTATTTCTTGTCCCTCAGTGCTCCATGAGTTGTCTCTTCCCCTCAACATTTCCATCTAACTTTCTCTTCAAGATTACTCTGCTCACTGAAAAGATAGGCTTCCTTGCCATGCGGGGATGAAATTTGTTTCCAGAAGGTGACTTTCTGGTTATTGGACATGTCGATCCTATTGCAGCGAGTGACGGTTTATTGTGTTGCTTTGTGTCCCAGTGCGAGCAGTTGATTGAGGAGCAGGAAGATGCCATTGGCAATTGGTTCTTCAAGACAAACCAAGAGACTACACTCTTGGACTACCTCTGTGTTCAGAGAGTGCTGACAAAAGACGAACACGGTACAGGATTAGTACTCTTTCATCTTTCCCCCCTCCCCCCCGGCACAAAGTGACTGTCAGCTATTTGTGAATGCTGAGAGCATTGAAGTGGCCTCATTTTCATGTGAAGCAAATCATCCATTGTGAATTACACTACAGTTCAGAATGTGTTGAAGTTTTGCAAATTCACAGCGCCAATGTTTGCAGCTGAATTACAAATTTGTGTTCGTGTTTGCCTTTGCAGAGAGTGTAAGTTGGCTGTTGCACTCACCTCAAAATTATAGATGGGGAATAAAATTAAATAGGGCTGATTCACAATACAGCCCAGTGTTACCTCCAGGTTGCCATGACAAAGAGGCCATTTTTGAAGTTTATGGTTGACAAAAGCCTGACTGCCTTGCCGCAGTTTGCGTTTGATCGTATGTGTGGGTAGACAGTAGAATGCAATAGAAAGAAGAAGACTAAGTGTGACCCGCTCTGTGAAAATGAGCCTTTTATTATAGTTTTTTATTCAATCATCATTGCCGCCAAACAGGCTGAGTGGCACATGATTTCACAAGGATAATATTAAATACAAGAAACAATATACAAAGATTTAATTTGAAAAAAATCGAAATACAAAGAGTGAACCTCCGTGGTAACTATTATCAGCCAATATGGTCTAGGGCCAGGTGGTTTTAATTACGTGTGTTTAAAAACCTGGTAAAGAAAGGAATCAGGCCATTTTTAAATGGCTCAGATTTACATGTGAATTCCTTAAACGGGTTAGGATTTCTTAAATTCCTTGATGTGGCATTATTAAATGGCAACCAGGGATGAAACTGAGGAGATTTCACAAGTGATTGAGCGAATTTTAAGCAAAGTCTAATCCTTCTATCACAGCGTTTTTCAAGTTGAACAAGTTATAGAGCAATTTTGTATGTTTGATACTGGATGATACTGGAATTAAACGTAATACTTATTTCTGAACCCTTTCAATTTGGTGAGTTTGGCTTCAAGTAAGAGCTGGATGCCAAACAGGTGCAGCATACTCAAGAAGCCGCCGAATGTACCCTATGTATATTATAATGAGATCACACCCAGGCAGGTTGAATGGGATCAGTTGACGTAGCATATGCACTCTGATATTTGCTTTTTTAACAATTCCTTGGATGCGTTTTTCCCATTTAAGGTTAGACTGAATAAGAACTCCCAGAACTCTCACAGAGTCAATTTGTTCTAATACCTGGTTGTCAATAGTCAGATGGAGTGGCTGAAAAATATTTTTACCAAAATGAATTTAAAAAATGGCATTTTTTAATATGAAGACGCATGTTATTTTCTGTACACCATTGGTCTAACGTATTACGTGTGGCTTGGGCTTCAGTAGCCGCACCCCGTAGTGTTGATACGGCGATTGTCATGTTGTCGACATACTTCCAACACTGGGGTCCAACAGAGGTGAGAGCATCATTAATAAGAACAAGAATGAGCACTGACCCCAATCATGTTCCCCGAGGAACTCCCGCTGTAACTGGGGACCAATCAGACAAGCAACCTTGATATCACTCACATTGGGTGCATCCAGTGAGGAAATCAGCCATCCAAGGAATCAGCCAGCCACAGGGATTTAAATTGAGCAGTTTTGATATCACAATGGAATGGTCTGCTCTGTCAAATGCTTTGGGACAATTGGTAGTGATTAGAATTGAGACAGAAGTTGGTTTATCAGCATATTTAACAAGATAATTAACAATATCCACTAAACAATGAGTAGTTAACATTCCTGGGCGACTGCCGAATTGATTTGGGTCTAGGCAATGATAACCATCTAGTAATTAACAATTCAGATATTTTAGCTAGATGATCAGTAAGTGCTATGGGATACAGTTTTCCCAAGGATGCTGGTCGTTCCTTAGGCACATGGACTACAGTTGCCCCTTTCCACTGCTGAGGGACCTGATGTTCGGCAAATGAACAATTAAAAATGTCACATAATGGAACCCTGAGTTCATAAGCCAACAGTTTGATGAGTCTTGCTGGAATGGCATCAGGGCCCATTGCTTTACCAGGTTGAATGTCCGAAAGTTCATTTAACACATCCCAAGGCTGAACTATGGGTTGTTTACCACAAGGCAAATAGGCAGGAAGATTTGATACATTCAGAGGGGCTATGTCACTAGCAAGCTGAATGAAATTATCATTAATGACATTAGCAATTTTCAACAGATCAGTTTGGTCTATCCCCGGAATGTTGATAACAACATTAGACTGAACTGTAGAAGATGTCATTACTTTCATATTTTTGTACTATGATGATGGATTATCACGTTTCAGGTGGAGGACACGGCTGTGATAAAAATGGTTTTTAGCATTTTTAATACAATGAATAATTTTGTTCCTACATTTCCTCCAAGCGCTAGCGTCCCCTTGATTAAAAAGAAGTTGTCGTTGTTTTATGAGTGCTTAAATTTCAGTAGTAATCCATGGCTTATTTTTCACATGAGTACAAACAGATCTAACAGGGAAATATACATCAAATGCACTATTCAAAATAGAATAGAAATTGTCACATTTAGCCGCTGTAGTCTTAGCATTAAGTACCTCTTGCCAGTCGTAAGTAGAAATCCACCTGCCAAAGCATCGAATATCGGAGTCACGCATTGGCCTAACAACACGTTTAATAAGGAATTTTCGGCAGTAGCCAAGTCTTGGATAGGAGACCACAAAACTAAATTATGATCACTCCTGCCTAGAGGAGGCATGATGTGAATGCTCGTATAATAACCGTGAACATTGGTTACAATTTTATCCAATATAGCATTTTCCTGAGTAAACTTATCAACAATTTGTTTTAGATCACAGCTACCACATATTGGGTCAGTGCCAAGCCTATTGAAGTCTCCCATTACAATAAAACCTGCTTGGGAGTGGGCAGACTTTAGTTGGTCAGTAGAGTTAATTATGTGTTCAGTGAGCTCATTTCCGGTATCACTGTTGGGAGGAAAGTACAGGACTGCAACAAAGATGCCTGAGACTTCTCGTGACAGTCTTTTTGGACGAAGGTAAACCCATACAATTTCAAGTTCCTTGGGTGTGATGATACGATGAACTGTGGAAGGGTTGAACTCATGCTTAACATAAATGATTACCCCGCCGCCTCTTCCGACATCTCGAAGTTTTGAGAAGTGTATGAAACCGTCAATTTGTGAAGCGGGTGTCTGGTCGAGTGACAGCCAGGTTTCAGATACTCGGGTCAATATTCTGGTCTCGCAAAATGAGCTCAAGTTTGTCTTGCTTGTTGTGGATCGAGTGAGCATTGGTCGTCATAACTCGTGGGAAATCATAACAGGGACCAAGAGACGTTTTCTGCCAGGTCACACTTGGGCTTGTCCGTATGCGCACAATATTAGCATTGTTGGTGTCGTTTAGGAGGTAGTCGCTAGGATGTTCTAACTGCGATGGGTTTAATTTTGGGGCGTCCTGCTTACCCCCCCTGTATATCTCAAGGTGCCACTCTGTTTAAGAACATGCAGGGTTTCTTCAGGTAGACTAAACTTGACAGTACTCCGTAACTTGTACAGTTCACTAGTTGGATACCGGTAGATAATCCTTTGAGCATCCTTCGCTATATTGCAGTTGTTCTCATAACTCTGTCATGGTGGGTGATCACAACTATCATAGTGCCGATACCAGGATTACTCTGGATATCCATGGATACAGTCATATCAACTGGTGGATGATGGTCAGTGGTGGGTAGACATAAACAGGTATACCCGCCCATTTGGACCAATTAAATCCTGGTGATGAAATGTTGTGAAGAGTCCTCTGAGGGCGCTGAGCTCTAAGCTGCACTGTTATTTGGAGTGGGATGGGTACATCAAGGGTATTCCAGTGATAAAAAGCATCATATGCGTATGGGGACTACGACTGTGTCCAGATCACTGAAGTCCAGCAAGCCGTGGTTATAATGAGTTGTCTCACCACAGCAAGGATTATTGCACTGGCAGCCATAGTGCTCAGTGTCACACAACAAGAAGAAATCTATACTTTGAAGTAAAAGGTCCTTCAGAATAATTGTGCATAGTGTAAATCAATAGGAACCCACAGCATTTTTCACCACGGAGTATCCACTTTCATTAGGATGCCAAACTAAGTGATACATCGAAACAAAAACCTCAATTTGCTCTTTCTAATACAAATGAAAACTCAAAAAGTGGCTCTGGCGACTTAAAGGCTCATTTTCACAGAGTTGGTCACAATTGAAATTACAACTCAAACTATTCTTAAGAATCTTCTTCCCAACTAACAAACATCATGAATAATTAAAGTTCCTCATGCAGAATATGGAAATAGAATTTGTTGATCATTTCCCACAATGCATTGCAAAAATGGCCTTTCTTTTACAACCTCTGAATCACCTGCACTGGTGCAAAAATCTTTATATAAAATCTCCCGTAGTTAATTATTTCAACAAGAAGTATGCTTTTTTCACACTTAAAGATGTATTGAGTGTTGTTGCTATAATTGTGGATTTTATTTAGGCATGCATCGTGTCGTTCGATCTGCTGTGTTTTCTCTCAGTTGGTCACTTAAGATTTGGGGTTCCATCATTCTCCTCCCGATTACTCCACTCCACTTTCATTGGGTGTATTAAAAATGTCCTTATTTTCATCAATTCAGGATGTCTGAATGAAGTATGGACGGGCAGTGAAAAGGTCAACTACGACACACAGCCGTCTGAGGGCGTCGACACACCAGACGCAGCAACTCCTCCGTCCGCCACAGAGTCGCTGCCAGCCCCGAAAAAGACCAAAGCCAAGCCTACTGTCAAAAAGACCCGGAGTCGAAAGAAAGTCAAAGCTGGAAAGAGAGGGAAAGGCAAGAAAACACGTTCCACCAGCAAGGTCAAATCGGCCGCCAAATCCAGCAAAACCAAGAAGAAGAAGGACGAATTGTAGGGTTCTCCATTTTTGGAACATTTGATTACCACTCTCAGGATTGGGTTTTATAAGCAGACTGTTATTTGTGATTGACACTTACAACATGTTGAAAGGTACTGAAGCATACATTTGATTAAAGATTTGAAAATTTCCAACTTTTAGAATACAGTATCAATGATTATCCAGAAACACCGATCTACTTATCTAATGAGTTCTTGGTTTTGAATGTTAGTTGGACAGGAGCCACATTTTTGGCAAGAATTTGCCAAGACAGGTGTTGGAGAGGAAGTGTCAAGTTTGTGTTTCTACCGGCAACAAATCACAGTAACCTTCAGCAGCAGGATTGCCCTATAATTAGCAACTGATGTGATGTTATCCCAGTTGTTGAATGGGTTTGTGAAAGGCAACAAGGCAGAATCTGAAATAATAAATACAAATTTAATTGGTCATGCATCATCGTTTTGATCTCACAAACATGTTTTTGGTCATGTTCATGGAACTCACCCCCTTGTAATCAACAAATACATGTAATTTGATTTGTGTTAAAATTACCATTGATTCTGTACAGGTCCGAGCATTGTGCACAATTCCAAGGTCTGATATAACCATTCTAAAGTTGCTGCACAATTTGAAGGAAGCATTCCCATATTAACCTTAATTCCCTTTACATGTATGCTTTGTAGATTTTGTATAATTGTTTTATCTGAAGCTTGCTGAATCAAAGCAGCTTGTTAAGCGCTTGGATTAAGTAAATGGCAACCGAGATTTCCTGCATTTTGAGAGAAACAGAAATTACACTGCTCGAACATTTCTTGGTGTATACAGTATATCTAATCTATTCTTGCATTTAGGCGGTATTTTCACCACTGTTGCTTTACAGTTCACTCTTTGTATATTTCTGCTTTTGAGTGTTTACAATTCTTTTTCTGAAATTTGGACATGCGTCGGATGTTTAAAATATTGAACCATGCATTTTGCACTTAGATTTATTTTGTATTTTTCTATAAACGCTGTGCAATATATTTTGGTTTTATGCGGAACAGAGACATCTGTTTGGCAATAAGACTATATATATATCATGCCAATGTGAAGCATTCACTTGATAAAACTGGGCTTTGTTTATCTAAGACGTTTCACAGGTTGTTTGACATTTGTTTGAATTTGATACAGAATTTGGATGTCCATAGATGGAGATTTGTCGAATAGAATGCATTGGATGTTAACTAGAGGGAGATTCCACTTTGGCAAATTTTATCCACATTTTCTACAGCTAATCTGCTGTATGGAATGATCAAGATGTCTTGCATATTTCCATGATCAAAGTATTGATCTTAAAGTTACCTTCCAGCTAGAACAGTCAGTTACATTACCTGGTACAAACCGGGACAATGTATGATTAAGGCTGTGAAAAAAAACATGGAAAACTAATGTTTCATTTGAACACGACGTAACACCATGTCTGGAATGTGTAAATTTGGGCTAGAACTAAAGTTTGACCACAGTCAACTGCTTTTAGCAATGTGCAAGTGCAATACAGCCGCACTTGAATGCCCATTGTTGAATTTTTATGTAAAATCTCATCTTTCACATTGTGCCGTTGGCTGCAACTCTCACAGTGCACATGGTCAGTGATATCTGCTACAGGTATTTTTGTGTGAATGGTTCCCTCTGTACTCATAAATTATATTTGCTATTGGTAACCAGTTAAACAGTGTTGAGACCATGCCTTAAGACCTGGCTCCAAATCCTCACTTTGATGGTGCAAACGATAATTCTTTCAGGTGCCGGTAGTGTTGGTCAAACTGTAATCAATTCAAACACCTCACTTACATGTACATATTCTGTATTTTGATCGGCCAAGAGCTTCAGTTACTATATTTGCTATTTTTGCTACATGCATCATTCTTTTTCACTGCTGAAAGAACTTCACCATAGCAACCAAATACCCATAGCAACCAAAGAACTAACAGCATTGTGTGCAAATGCATACTGGTGTTTGCATTGCATACATGATGAAGTGCTAGCGCTACGGAGCTTCGATCAATCATTTCAGTAGTTTGGAAAAGTGCTTGGAAATTTTCAACAAATTTCTTATTCAAATAGACATACCATTCTTTTACACGCGTTAATTTTATCAGTTATTGCTTTTTTAGTAAATCAAGTAGAATTTGCGAAAGAGGTGTTATAAAATGAATATTGACTGCTTTATCTCATATCTGTGTCCCAATAACTCAAAGCAGACAGCGTTTGGGTAGCCTACTATATACCGTAGTCTACAATATACCCTAGTCATTGCTGGGACTTCCTCTTCACTGAACTTCCATTTGGATTGTATTTGATGCTGAGAAATGCACACGAATTCTGGACACAAGAGGGAGCAATTTAGTGCTTCGGTTGCAATTCCACGACCGTTCCAGAGCTACGTTTTGTGAGTTTTTGACTTGCAGATATGTGTGTGTTGGAAAAAAGTAAACACACGATTTAGAATTTATTTCATTTTGAGAAGCTGGGGAGATGGAAATTAACAGTTGATGCTGAAGTGGCTCGTTTGTACTGCTTCAGCTTCAGAGTAAACAGTTTGGGGGTTTACACCCACATACACATGCAGGTGGGCTCAGTGTTGTTAATGAGGTTTACCTAACCACAATGTGAGCGTGACGAGGCTTGTTTTCTTGTCTTGTAACTGTACGATCCATCGCTTGCATGTGCTCTCTCCAGATATATACATGTATGGCTGATGGACAGTTCACATATCGGGACGTTTTGACATGTATATGTGTGCAGAACACATACTAATTGTAGGGACTGCACTTGTTTGTGATGCGAATGTTGGGGGTGAACAGCCATGGGTACATCGTTATGGGGATAATTTTTTTGGTCCCCAAAACTCGGTTGGAACTCTCCTAACAGAAGACATTGTCCCCTCAACACAATGAAAGCTTAATCCATATCCACACACGCTGCCTGGCACTAGAAGTATGGGGACTCCACACGTGTCGAACAGTTGTTACTTCAGGGAGAAATTAGTTACAGTGACGGAATTTCATCCCAACCACTTGGTTCCCTCAATGTTGGGGCCAACAAGGGCACAGGTTGGTACGTGTCTAGTGTGAGAGGTGACTGAGCACCCATGAGCCATTTCTTTTGAAATGTACGGTCTGCAGACGTGCACCGTGCTCCGAGTTGAAATGTTTCCAACCATCTTGTCCCTTCTCTGCTCGTGAGAGGGTACTCCTAGTGAGAGCAGGTGCCACTTAATATAAAAATCTGTCAAAGGTGCTTTTTGAATATTTTTGTACATGAAGAGACAACAAAGACCTTTGAGAGACATGGTGGATTCTGAAGTATTTTGCTGCTCCATATTCAGGAAGATTTCTGTCCAAATACTCTGTAATTTGCTTTTATGCAGAACTGTGAGTGGTATTTCTGTTTTGTCCACTGGCCATAAGTACGTTTATACATGTATATTGCGTAGGAAAGATTACAGTTGTAAAAAACTACTATTGAAATTTTACTTTGGAAGTTTAGCAGCTTCATTTCATGCTTACTGTTTCTAAGTGATAATATATTTCTTAAAAATTACTTTTTAAAACTCTTGACTGTAAAATATGAGTAGTTTCATTTTTGTGATGTTTTCATTTTTTCTGCTCTAATTTTTGTTTGTAGAAAGGATTACGTAATTGTTTTCACCTGATAACATAGAAAATTGAACAATGAAATAGTGTTCTGAAGGCTTGTATGCTGGACATAGCAGTGTGACGATGTTTTGTGGTAGTGCCATGTGAAACACATGTACCTTCTATTTTGTGAGGTTTTGAAGAGAACCAGTGAACTTTCCAACATATTAAAACCCTTTCCACGTTGGTATCCGTTTAGTCTTTTGATGGCTGACAGAGCATACTGTCCATAGAGTGAAGTCCACTAGCCTCACTCACAAAAATAGATTTCGCATGGCACTGCCGCAAACCTTAGTCACATTGATGCATTTAGTTAAGATGTAACAGTATAAAGATTTTGGAGTTGTATTTGAGATGGTATTCTTGGATTGTGTCTCCGACTTGCCAAGTCCATGCAATTTTAAAACTTTTAATTGCAGTCTTTTAGCCAATGGAGAAAGTCTTTCGTGAGGGAAAACACAAGTTGTATGCAAAGTTTACCTTTGTCTGTTGCAAATTGTTTTTAAGACCCCACAGGGTTCATATCTTTAACTCCTGGAATTGTCCATGAATTTTAGTCGGCATAGTGAAGAAGAAAGGGTATTAAGGAAGCACAGTGACTAGAGTTTGTAGGATATTGGAGTCGGTTGAGGCAGGGAAACGTCGATCAGTTTGGTAGATGCAGTTGTAAAAAAATGGCCAACAAGAAATCTGGAAATGAATATTCTAGGACTAGGGCTATTAAGGGAGTGGTATTGAGGCACACGTTTACAAAGGTGGATACATTGGGCGTGGAAATGTTGACTTGGCATTAGTGGAACTGCATAAATACTTAGCGGAAGCTTTCTTGAAAAAATATTGAAGACTATCTTTAATATAATTGCTGAAGTGGTTAAAAGTACCTTGCATGACTGATAATTATAATGGCAAAATGTTTTTTTAAACACATTTAGTAACAGTTTATGTAGTTTATAGGTAAAGGAAGAGAACCTTATGCAGAGTAATTTTATCTGAAAAGCAGAGAAAAGTGTTTCCTTTAAAGCTTAAACTTGCTAGTAGAGCTTTATGCAGAAAACCATTTTAAGATTACAGGAAGTGGTCTTCAAGTACTAGTATTAATTGACTGAACAGCCGAACATGTTCTGAATAATAAAAATCTGAGTAAACACTTTATCATTTGCATGTAATCAGTGGTCCCTGGAAAAGCAAGGGCCACAGTAGCGAACACCTGTGCAGAAACAGGTTTGAAAATTTTTTATTTGCTTTGTGTAATTGCGAGCTTTGGCAGTGGAGTCTGTGTAGGCTTTATGCTGTACTGTAGATGGCTGGGTAAGGCCTGCTCAAGAGAGCTTGGGAAGAGTGATCACATAAAAGTACCTGCATGCGAATTGTGCAGAGTGCTTTTCATTTTCGTTTGAATGCGCACAAAATGTCTAATAATGTTTACCTTTTTACTGCTGATGGCAGGGTAGACATTGAGCCCAAACATCCCCTTGTAACTTCTCTGAAAGCTTACTGTGTATTTCATCTAGTTGAGAATGCAGGTATATTCAAGGGAACAGGAGATTGCAAAATCTGGACAATTATGATGGACTTCTGTTGAAAAATTGTACTCTCCTCCTCGAACAGGCTTAGATAATTAGTAGTAGGTTGATTTCCAATATAATTAAGAAATGCTGGTATGTGTTGTCGGTCACAAGGGAAGATTTTGTAATCTTATGTAAAGAAAAACATTCATATTTTTGAATCTGTATAAAATAGATGCACAACATACTATATTGGCAAGTATCCAGTATGGTTTTACCACCTTGACCCAAAAAATGCAATTTATATCAAACTGCAAATATCTTATATTTGTACATGTGCATATAGTAACAAAATAATCACTTTTTGCCCAGCTAAGGTTCTTACGTACGATACATGTACTTGGGTTGGGTTGCACGTATGGCACATCTTCATCAAATTAAGGAATATAAGAACTGAATTAAAGAGAGAGAGCCTGTGAAACTGGGACAGGTACATGTAACATCAAGCCTTTTTATGGTAGTACACATCTGTAAACATTTCCCCATTTCTTTTTTGGTTCTTGCCAATTTAAAAAGAAGTGAGCGTCAAAATAATGTCTCCGTATTGGAGGGGTCTATCTGACTTTAGTTTTGGGACTTGGCCAAAATGGGAAGGCCAGAGGTCGTTAACACACCATATGCACGAACTGTTCCAATGGTGGGCATCATATCACATTTCTTCACAAACAATTTAGTTGGGTTTGCCCTTTAGGAAGTAGTGTGATCAACTATCACTGGTCAGCGAGTAGTTAATCCGTGATGCATCTTATGCTAATTTTATATAACAGGTTTTGCCCTTACCCAACGTATATATAGATAAACACTGTAAGCTCAGTGCTTGTCCGAGAGCTTGCGAAAAATTCACAAGTTTACTCGGGAGGGACTCAAACCCACGACCTCCTGCTTACTAGTGCAAACGTCTCGACCACCGAGCTTGCCGGTGTCGGCTGGCTGGTCCGAGTCAGGTGAAGCAGCGGGTATGCAAAGTATTTTCAAGATGTATTTTTTGCGCTGGGGAGATGTTAATTTTTATTTATTTTTATTAACATCTCCCCAACGCAAAAAATGCATCTTATGTTGTGCACAAAAGCCACAGTAGAAAACCTTCTAGATAACTTGAAAACAACACAACTAAGTGTTCAATAATGAAACAACTCTATACAGCCTGAGAACTCCACCCTATACAGATGGCCTTAAAGTCCTGTCTGAAGTTTAATAATCCAAAGTTGATCTGGTAAGAATACTGTACTACTAAATGTAAACCACTGGAAAATTCAGCAGCGTAGTAATGACTTCTATTGAAATTCTAATTAAATTTTTACAGGGCACAAAATCCCCATGTAAAACTTCTGGGGACAATGTTGTTACTGACTTTCACAGGGCTGGCAGAAAGACTTTCTGAAGATGTTCACCAGACTCATGATGCTGGTCAGCTGAAAATGCCTTGAGTAAATGTCAATCACCGTTTAGTAGCTGTCGGTCTTTTTGTCACATCCAATTTGCAGGTTATGAAAAAATTACTCAGCAGCTACATGCAGTCTGGCAAAGTTTGATTGATTCTAAACAGGGCACTTTCCAGCTGAGTTATAAAAATTGTTGAAGTACTCAACACCGCCGAGTGTGACAGTTTTTGAGTGGTGAAACTGCAGCATTTGAAGCTGCAGTAACGAAAATTAAGCACTGCACGAGATAATCTAAAACCCCCAACGGCTTCAACTCAAATACAACTAGGTTAAGCCGGTTTGTTTCGGAGCCTGCATGCTTACACATTCCACTCTACCGCTAATATCCAGTTCCAGTGAGATTGAACTGGTAGAAGATTTGAGATCGTTCATTGAACTGTACATAAAGTGTATCTGTGTAGAACAGGTTAATATATATACATGTACTCGGAATACACGGACCAATAAATAAACACCTTTTTGTGGTGAAACACTGTAGCTGTATCTTTTTTCCCATTCATTTGTGATCCACTTAGCATTTGATGACATGCTTGCGCTTCCTGCCCCCAAAGCAGCCCGAACCAACACCCAGAGTTGAGTTCCAGAACCAATGATATGGTGAACCACAGCTCAAGTAACTCCATTTGAATACAGAAAGGTTGGACAAATCTAGCCAAGTACATTATTTGGAACAAGGGTCCGGAGTACAGTTTCACTGCTGGTTCTGAAAAGCTGCCTGCCAGGCTTCATATCGAGGTACATTACAGGGGGAACCTTGGAACAATGACATGAACGATAGGGAAATGTGAGAAAAGGAGGTGACCACAGGAGAGGCAGAAAACGCAAGCAGCAATGTTGGTGAACCAAAGGCTCGACAATGGTTTGACTGGGAGTGTTTAAAATGGGACTCCGGTGAACATGTGAAATTTTGCCCTCAAGATTTGCTCCAGGTTTTGAAATTGATGAATATAGGACAAAGAGTTATGATCACTGTGATACAAGGCTTTCTGATGTCAAAATTTCAAGTCCAAAAATGTGTTAGCAACGGTTTTGGTTGCATCTGGGAAAATGTTTGGACATTCAAAGTACACTGAATGGCATACAGTTGGTATACTCAAACTTTGGAATATTACTCGCCTTTCGCAAGCAACTGATGCGACAGAAATACATACATGTAACATCCTACCGAGTAAGCAAGCCACTCAGTGTCTAACCTTTGTGGAGAAATCCACAGCAGTTTCCATAGCCATTCAGTAATGGTCATTTGGATTAAATCTGGTGAAGAGATTCACCATACACTCAGTAAGACAGCGCCTCTGACAGATGTCCATATGGAGAAAGGTATAGATATGAGTCTTAGCTTGTGGATGGGATCTTGTGTCATAAAGGCCTGGTCTTGAGTCCGAACACCGACACACTGAAGCAGAGACACTCATTCCTTGATCAGCCTCAACAAAACTTGCACATTCTACATGTATAGCTGTATTCATCCCCAGTCACGCATGTATCATATTGCCAACCGTGTGGAAAACACTCAGTCTTTTAGACTTGACAGTGTCCTTGCCAATCCTATTGGTGCCAGAGCCAACGGCGTCTTTTCCTCCTGGAAATGAAAGAATGACAGAGATGTTTTCTTTTGAGTCAAAAACAAGGTTAAACTTTTCCACTTTAAGAAAACATGTGCCTTTGCTATTAACTAAATTAAGATCAGTAAAATCTGCCATTATTCAAAAGCTGAGATTGAAAAACTCAATCCTCTTGTTGAGTCCTTAGC